>BMAU01016904.1:0-20166 GCA_019973935.1 Trichonephila clavipes
ACCCGTGACAAAGCAAACCACGGTCCGATACCTATACCACTCGGCTACCGCGGCCACCATTAAATTGCAATAAGCCATTCTTTAATAATATCAACGTAACTGTGAGTTGTCTCTAATTATAAATAAAAATTAAATATTATTAAAAAATGATTGCTTAACATGTCGACAAATAGAAATTGTTGAAGTATGATTGACAATTAAACTATGTTTAACTTGTTGACTAAACCGAGGTTTTGAAATATTTTGCTGTTTTATTTTAAAATTAAAAATTGTAAGGTTAATTAAAAAAATGTGCACCATTATTAATTTTTTATAAATTTTCATGGCATTGAACCCTATAAAGACCATTGTACATAAACATATTAACACCCAATAGTATCAAGCAAGGATCATACAGATAGTTTCCTTTTGGCTTCTCAAATAGAAATGGATTTGCAGGAATTGGCTGGGGGTCCTGAATAACTAAAGAGCTGCCCATTAACAGTTGGCATTCCTTAATTAGATATCCCACTGTTTGCTGCATCTTTGGGGCGTTACAGCTACAGTAGAGTAGCTCAGCGCTAGAATAGTTCATCTTTGTCGGGACTCATAAGAGGAAATTGCCTCCTATGCCAAGAATAGGCCCTTTTAGTAATTGTGCTGAATCGTGAACATCGCCAAGCTCTAAGAACGGGGCTTCGCGTGTGAGAACCAAACATTCGTAGGGGATACTTTTGATCAGGAAAGAAATTCATCGGCTAGTAAGTTTTTTCTTCAATTTGATCTTGGATCTTGCAAAAATAATAAAATTGCATTGTTGTGCAAAATAATCTACAAGAAATAAAAAAAAAAATCTACAAGAAATAAAAAAAGTAAATGTAATGTACATAAATCTCAACTGGGTTGTTAAAAAAAAATAAACTTTTTTAGGCAATCTTATTATTCTTTGTTAATAAAGCGCGCGCATTATTTATGTTAAATTATTTGCTACTTTTGAATGTTTTTTTTAGAATTAAATAAATAATTGTTTTAAAAATAAACTTAGACGATGACCACGCTTTCTTATCTTTATATATATAATTCTCCTATGCGTATGTATGCGACTGAACTTCTTCTGAACGGCTAGACCGATTTTGATGACATTTTATGTGGGGGTTCAAGTGGATTCGAGAATTATTTAGATTCACAATTCGGTCCGAAATAGCAATTAGTTAAAAAGATAGTAATTAAGACCTTTAAAATGCATAATTGTTCTCCCCTGTGTGTTGTTTATTCCGCTAATGCGCAGCAAGAAAAAAAGAAGAAATAAGAAAGGAAAATTTTGTTTTTCGCACGGTCAATTAATAATATGTTGCGTATCCGAGGGTCGGCAAACCATCGCATTTGTTTGCTTATACCCCTCAAGGATTAACCAAACATATTGTGCATTCAATGGCATTACGATAAATTTATTTATTATGCATTAAAAAATATATACCAGTTATGAAAATAGCTCGAGTTTTATCTTTTTTTAATATGTTAATTAAAAACAGTTTAAGGTTCTGTTGGAATAAGCTTCTACTATATTCAACTTATTTCATAGTATGCTTTCACCACACACAATCTAAAGGGTAAATTGTGGTAACTCTGTATGTAATGACGTCAGGTATTGTAATAACTTTTTTATAAAAATTCATCAAAACGGTCCAGATTGGTACAACTTAATCAAAAAGTTAGAAATTTTCCGATTTCAAACATGAGTGCAGAGGACAATGTCTGCCAGGGCTGCTAGTATTTCTATAATAATACACCGACAGTGCAAATAGCATTCGAAGAAATATTAGAAATCAAATATGGTATTAAATCTTTAAACAATACACGGCTACATTGTTGTATATAACACAGAATAGATTATTATTATGTGTGTACGCGCCCACATACACATACGCAAATACAGTAAATATAATCTAAAATGTTACACTTAAAATGCCTTTATTTTCTTTATACATATTTCCTTTTAAAAAATATGTATATTAGCAAGTCATTTTTCTTAGCAATGATTACCCCAGATTTCATTAGAATAATAACACAAAAGATTGATATGTAGTTAATAAATATGTATTCCCTCGGATGAAAAAAATCTTCAAAAAATTCAGTAAAATCTTAATCATGGCTTGAGGAAAATCGTCCATCCATGAAATACTTTCATCTTACTTCTTGAGAGACATTTGTTTTCACATTTTCTTCCCCTCGATCTGTTTTTATGATGAGACAATAAATACCAATTTTTATGACCCGACAACAAAAAGAAAAAACACTAAAACTCGAGCCAATGCGCTTTGTCTTCCTGCTTTTAAGTATTACATTTTTTTCCCTTTTAGATTCACTTGAATAGCTACAGTTTTACTTCCGATACTGAAATGCGTGTATGCATTGTTTTATACTGTTACGGCTAAAATAAAATTTACTGGGCATTACGGTGGATATTTATGACAAAATGAATTTTCGAAAACTCTATCCTTTCCAATTATATCTTCACTCTATCTGAATGCATACAGATAAATGTACATGTGCACGTATTTTTTAAAAAATAATTTACCTTAAGAAGATACATTTTAAATTTCAGTTAATACGAAAAGGTAAGATAAAATAAAAAAAAAAACCAATATTAATAATAATCTACTAAAGTTAAAACATTTAAATGCATTATGAATGGCTATTGTTTGTATTGTTGAATTTGTTTCTAAAAAGTAAATCTAAATTATACACTGTCTACCAATGAGTTATTGGGCATCTGTGATAAAAGAGATAAGCAAAACTTATTCGTATTCAATAACGGGCAGAATCTCCAGCTGAGTCAATTACAGCCTTAACACTCTGGGCATAATTTCCAAAAGTAATGTTTCCTTCCAATTGGCATGATAATGGCAAGTTCTTTCACCGATTTTGACGGTTGATGCATTAATTTAGCTATCTCTAACCCCAGAGGTTTCCTATGTGTTTTAATTTCAGATTTCATAAATTCCAGTTCAGTGGGTTCAATCTATTGTCCTTATATCAATCCCTGAGTGGACCTCGCAAAAAGACAAGTGGCGTTGTCATCCTGCAAGTAACAATGATCCAACACGTAAAATTGTATCTGCGTAGAAAGCACATTGTTGTCTAGAAAAAGTGCTGTAGGAGTCAGCGTTGAGCTTACCATAAATTTGGAACAAGGTTTCCCGTCCTTATCACGAGAAACACGGACACATCATAATTCCATCTCCCGCCAAATTTTAATGTAGCACAATGCATTTGAAAAAAAAAAAATCTCCACATATACGACAAATCCATACTCTGCCATCCAACTGGTAGATATTGAATCTTAATTCAGCACTCCAGAGAACCGTTTCCGGTAATCTAAGGTCCAATTTTGAAATGTCTTGAATCATAGCAAATCGAGCCAGTGGTTGGATTTTGTTATCAAATGATTGTGGGCGGCATCATGACCTTGAGAACTAAGCAAATGTGCTTCCCTAGTGGATGGTATTTATCGATACAATTGTCCTGGATACTTGTTTGAACTCATGGAGTATGTGAGTCATTCGATTTGGAGTGGTGTTTCTGAATTTCGCTGGACATAACTTGTTGGTTTTTGTCTCAAGTTTAATGGGTCTGCCACGTCAAAGCCCATTTCAACAATCCCACTCACCTTTCACTTTTTTTAAATTACAAAAGCCACTGGTCGGTTTTGCAGTGTTTAGTTCACTAGATATGTCTCTTAAGAATAGGCCATTTCTGTGATATCTGACATTTACGCCTTTTTCTCGAAGTCATACAGCTCTAAATTTCGTGGCACCTTGTATGCGATTTATACCAATATATATATATGTATATATATGTTCCTTCCTACACAATATTTACAGAAGGCGTGACGTAGATCAGGACCAGGGGGTATCTGCATTTACATGGATGTCCAAATGCTTATTAGTGGATTGTGTATTTGCATTAGAACAATGACGAAAATTATTAATTAAAATAGCATTTTATTTGTAACCTAAGATATTGAACGGTATTTCTTCTTAAGTTAGGCATATGTTTTAGTTTAATGTTTTACTATTAATATATAAGTGAAAAAAATGGAACATTTTAAATGACTGTACTAAAGGAGTAAACTGAATTCTTTGTTCTTTCAATAATTTACTAATTAAAAATATTTTTAAAAAATAACAACATCTTTCTTTTTAAATAATAATAATTCATTTTTAATCAGGTAAAATAAAAAAACTCTAATATTTTTTCAAGGGGAATTAAATTAAAATAAATTATATTAAAATATAAATTCCGACATGAGAGATTTATGAATTATGTGTACACATTTATAAAATATAAGTTATATACACATTTATAGGATATAAATTATTGTACACATTTAAAATATAAATTATAATGCTTATTTTAAATTATTATACACATTTATTAACTATGATTATTATTTTTAAAAATAATATTTCATATTTATAAATTGCCATTTTTTTTCAATGACATTAAATTTATATAATTTTATATAATTTAAATACAATTTTTCGTATTATTAGTACAGTTAAACCTGTCCTTGTGCAGTGGATAGGAACCGCATAAAAGTTGCATTTATAAAATATACCAATTATTTACGAAAATTATGTAAGAGTACTTCTCTCCATAACAAAATAAATAATTAAATATTACACATGGGAACATTTTAAAAACATATAGTTTCTCATTGTATATTTGGATAAGTTTTAAAATGCACATACATAATTCATCGCCACTCATCGTAATCCAAAGCCCTGTAAAAAATAAGTGCAAAATCGCTTTCGTCACTTAAAAGTGCAATTTCAATTGATTTATTTTTTTGGTAACATAAAAAGTAAGAGATAAGTTTTTGTGACGAAGGACCGATGCTCAGTTGCTTGTAAATGCCCCGATAACCAGCTATACATGATTGAAGCCCTTTTTTGGAATTTTATACTCCTTTCTAACTGGTATCTATTTTAAGAAAATGCTTTCCCAATTGCTTGGAATCTGGATTCCTGCGGCTTTTTATCCACTCTCAAAGAGAATCTGGCTTCTTGTCCGTCTTCAATCAAGCGCGGGCTGCCGGAGCGTTGAAAGAAAGCAACTGATTGAAAAGTGTCGGGAGACTTTTTATGACAAATGAACAGGCGTCTTGAAGTGTCTACATTTCAGTGGCATAACGTACACACCCTATCTCGGGGTGGGGTGGGGCAGGACTCTAGGGGTTCCAGGCCTGACCTACACGTTAAATACATAATATTTACCCAATTTATAAAAAAATATTAAAAAGTGAAATCTGACTTTCAGGAAGGAGGGAGCTCCTAACATTCTCCGTTATTCCACTAGTAAATAAATAGAAAACATTACAGTGGTGCCAAAGCCATGAAATTCATACACCGCATAAAAAAAATATCGCACTTAAAAAACCGCACAAATGTTGAAATCACAGGAAAAAAATACCGCACAAAAATAGGTTCGACTGTATTCTAAAATATATGTGTTTTGTCTTCAAATATTTTTTTTTTTATTCAATAGTTTTGATAGCTGAAAGAGTGAATGATTTATTCTTAGATATATGTTTTTTATTGTACATCTGAAATGCTTATACGAATTAAATTTTTATTATTAGAAGGCTAGTTTCTTAACCTTGCGAAAAAAATGTACTTAAAATATGATAATATAGTTCAGGATAGTAATTTAAAATATATCATATATTTAACTTACGAGATTATTTCAAAATGAGTTTGCCTAAATAAAAAAATATGCTATATAAAATTGTCATTTACGAGTTTAATATTTCCTTCAATTGTACGTGTTATTCTGAAATTGTGAATGATCGATAAGTGTTTCGATTTACAAATGTTTCTGAATATCTAGATTTTTAATTGAAAAATTGAATTCCATTTCTAAGTACGTAACCTTTCAGAAATTAGATTTTAAATGTATTTTTATTTGATCCGCTAAACTTAAGATAAAATAATAAAAATAGTATACTCATTTGCAAAATGCGGGGGTGTTTGCTTTAAACGGTCGTCAGACAGAAAGTTCTATGACCAAATATATCATTTTAGTATTTTTATTTGTTTGCAGCATTTTTTCCGAATTTATTAGCTTCAGCATGCATTAAATTAGATAAATCACTTAAAGTTTTTAAGAACATCCCCGAACTGATTAGAACATATATAGTTGTATTTTGAATGTAACAAAATACATATATAATTTTATAAACATTTATTTGGAACAGGAACTGAAATTTTGTACCCAGTAATTTCCCTTATGATTGCAAATAAATATATCGTTTTAAATGCAATAAATATATAGATCTTTTGTAAAAAAGCAAAAGTTCTCCTGTTTAGAAGCAATAACGGTGTTTTTTGAGAAGTATAGAACTTTTAAATTGCAATAAAACAACGATGTATTATTCGATTGACATGAATTTTGTTTTATTCGAAAGATAATCTTGTGGCATTACATTTTAAATATTATTTCTGGCATAGGACTGCCACGGCTGGCTCGTATGTAGTCCAATCTGGGCGTCCAACTTTCGATGACTTTTTCCAACATTTGTGGCCGTATATCGGCAATAACACGGCGAATGTTGTCTTCCAAATGGTCAAGCGTTTGCGGCTTATCCGCATAGACCAATGACTTTACATAGCCCCCACAGAAAATAGTCTAGCGGTGTTAAATCACAAGATCTTGGAGGCCGATTCACAGGTCCAAAACGTGAAATTAGGCGGTCACCAAACTTGTCTTTCAATAAATCGATTGTGGCACGAGGTTATGTGACATGTTGCGTCGTCTTGTTGGAGCCACAGCTCCTGGACATCAGGATTGTTTAATTCAGGAATGAAAAAGTTAGTAATCATGGCTCTATACCGATCACCATTGACTGTAACGTTGTGGCCTTCATCTTTTTTGAAGAAATAAATTCCACCAGCCCATAAAGCGCACCAAACAGTCCGTTTTTTCTGGATGTAACGGTGTTTCGACATACACTTGTGGATTAGCTTCACTCCAAATGCGGCAGTTGTGTTTGTTGACGTAGCCATTCAACCAGAAGTGCGCTTCATCGCTAAAATTCGCTTATGAAAATCGCGACCATTATTTTCTAAATAAAATTTTCAAATTTGAAAGCGTTGTTCGGCGTGAGTCTATTCATGATGAATTGCAAACCAAACTGAGAATAAATCACTTGACAATATTAAATCGGTCGCCATCTTGAAAGTAATGCCAACTTAAACTTTTATACCTGGAAAAAAACTCTGTATTTTCATATCCTGGGACTAAATCAGAAAATCTGTATCAAGGTTATATTTATCGTAATAAAAGTCCATTATAATTTAAAAAACATTTCTTATAATCCTTGTGAAGGAGGACTAAATTTATACAACGGATGTAGTCATAAATACAGTCGAACCTCCATTTTATGAAACTTTTTATTTTGTAATTTTTCTATATTCAGAACTCTTTCATGGAACCAAGAATAAAATATATTGAAGATGAATCTCTTTTTAACGAATTTCTACAAAATGGACTTGTTTTCTGGATTAGAGAATTCATTAAATAGAAGTCCGATTGTAATTCCATTTTAATAAATCCATCACACCAAATTTTTTAGATAAATTCTTAATTAACAATTTTTAAGTTACATTAAAATTAAATGATTAAAAATACAGAATTTTTTTTTCAACCTAAACTGGTATACATTTAGGAAAAGATGTATGCTCAAATATCAAAAGTTGGTGCTCTAAGTGTCCTTTCTTAGAAGTTGAGTATTAGTACATCACTAGAAAATGTAATGCAGAATTCTAGGCTTGATTAAACTTGATTAATTAAGATATGACACTATGTGACAGAAGATGACCATTTTGAAATATCTGCATTCAGTGGAATTTGATGATATGCATAAAAACGCTTTTTTTACGCATATCTTCAAGTTCCACTGGCTATACTTCCTTGTGGGTTGTTTTTTTTTAAATCCAACAATAAATTTGCATTAAGTCTTGAATTTGTGCGGTGAGGTTCTTATCGAGAATAATCTTCAATTTAAATTGATATTAATCTCCACGTGAATGCCATTAATCATTGCGTTTAAGATTTTCTATACAGCTTTTAGATGATTATTGAATTCATGCTCGATCACATTGAAAATCTTTTTCCACATCTACTTTTCTGAAAAGTAGCCTCTCACCTTAGAAACAATAGATGGACCCGTAGCTTTTACGAGTTGAACTACATCATGTTTTGTTTGTTCGAAACCAGAAATCTGGTGAATAAAAACCGAAATTTTCTGTAGTACTTGGTAAAAGCAACATCATTGAAGTTAATTGTGGTTCAAAAACTAGGATTATAATTTGTAGTACACATTTGAGGAATCGATCAAATTATTAGCGGTTTTTTGCTGCGTGTAAAAGCTGTATATGTTTTCTAGAAATGAATATATTTAAAGAATGCCGATACATATGACAAGGTGAGAAATGAGAGAATTAAAAAAAATATCATGGAAATTCTCATTGAATGGCTTAGACAGATATCCATCATTCAGCAAAAGGTCTCATTGGGAAATTGTTACCCTCAGAGAACTGAATTTTACCCCTGTAGGGCTTTTAGATTCATTAAATGTGAACGAAACGACTCCCACCTTTGTATCAAAAAGAAATAAAAAACCAGATAACTTGTGGGAATTATAAAAATGAGCTATGCTTTGCTTTCAATTACCCTTGCCTTTAAGTTATGATTCATCCAGTTTCTCGAACTTTGCATATAACTGCCTGTATTTACGTGCAAAATCACCAAAATTATAGTTAAAATGTGTAAAATCTGGAGGAGTTCTGTAGCATCTTCTTAAGCTGTCACGCCACAGTTTCTGATCTCAACTATTGATTTTGCACAACAACGACCGTCTAGATGTTAAAATTGTAGCCTATTCTGAAAGTATTTCTGCAGTACTTTCAATTGCTTGGGTTAGGTGTTTGTATTTGCTATACATATGGGCAAATAAAAATCTCATTGATTTTATCTACCAACACATCCAATTTCCCATTGGTTCGCTGCTAGCGGTAAGAATTAATTATGTATCACTGTGAATTCTTTTGAACTAGAGTATATACAGAATATTGTCACTGAAACTTCAACTGAGATATAAAAAATTCTAGAGATTTGCTGAGATGGTCAAAAATCACAAATCTAAAGATCCCGCAGGATATGTTTGATTTTAAAGTTTTCCAACTAAGCACAAACCGAAATTAGTTTCCATTTCAGCGCCTCGCGTACTCGTTGATTCAATTGCTTAGATCAACACATTGTACAGATGTAATGTATTTATGGCAACAGTAGAAAGGACTGAATACAATTCAGTTTATGCATTTTTGTTTTTTTTAATTTAAGTTATCCAACTACCCTAAAATTATAATTTTTTTAAAAAAAATTGCAAATATTTTTATAATTTTTATTTTATAGGCCTTTTTATTAGCCTTATAAAAATACCAAGTGTTATATTTTCTATTTACAGAAACAAAAATTGCAAGTGTTTTAGTAAAAGCAGATGTCATAACTTTACATAAGATGTCAAACTATAAAATGCCTTTTACTCGAAAGGTTTTTTCCCTCGAAAAGTTCAAACGTGGACAGCGATTGCTCAAAAGTTTTTGAAATAATTTTCTGAAACTTTGTGTGTATGTTCTATACAACGATAGAAGTGGTTTGGCCTTCAGATTTACCAATCACTGTTTTATTACAAAATTTACAGTCCTTTATGTGGATGTAATCACTTTTTTAAGCAATTTATTTTTAAGCAGATAAAATGCTCTAGTTTTTGTAAAAATTAAAATATCTCTAATGATGACGTCATTTCAAAACGAATAACCAAGTAATACATAAAAATTGAAAAATTTATAATTTGTTCATTAACTATTTGTACAGAATGGGCACCGTTTATGTCATTTTTTTTTTTTGTCAATTTTTACCCATTTTCTCCCATTTTAGTAGTAATAATTTATTTTTCTAATTAATAATTCATTCTTAATAATAATTTATTTTTAAATTGTACCTAAATAAATCTAAAAATCACAAAAAATAACCATATTTCCCGTTTTTTTAAAAAAAAAGTTTTTGCAGGTAGTCGGATACCTTAAATTATACGTCAAACGGTAAAAATCAGAAAATAGAATTATAATGTCAAAAGGTGGATGTTTCATATAACTGCTTGTTAACTGGGTAAATCGAACGTGCCAAAATCAGATGATTTTTATTATTTGGAAACCAACTCAAAACATTACATAAATTTTTTTCTCAATAATCGAAAGAAATCGCAGAACTGCTTTATTCAAATTTTCTAGACGTAATATAAGATACGTTTAAACTAGAGTAAAGAAAATTGAAATTCGAAAATATAATCTTAGAAAAATGAGAACATCACTGTTAATCATTAGCAAATACTCTAGCATAATTGACTGACTAAAATAAAAAACAGAAAACCGGGTTTTTAAAGATTATCTGTGTGGAAGGGAATTGAGTTCTACAACCTCCAGTACAATTTTCTTAATAGTTAAAAGTATTCAAATTAAGCAAAATAAAAGTGTTGAATAATAAGTAAAACTATTTTACGTAATTTATTCTGATTAAAAAATTATCGTTTGCAAGAAAAAGCATTAAATATTCGGACTGCATTTCACAAAAATGAGTAATACGAAATATATCATGAAGTACAATATATCTTAAATTTCAACTGTAATTTTATATCTTAGAGTCATCAAAAACATTATTTCTTAGCTTCCTTTAACTATAACGAATATCATAATTTCCTATTGTGATGATGGGCATATTTTTATTGAATTTAAACATAACATTTGCATTTATCTATAAATATTTTTGTAACTTTTATAGCAAATGTTTTCTGGATTTTATAAAGAAAAAGTATGTATATTAAAGGTATATCAATGCAAAGTAAGAACCATTACATTGCCAACATTTTATTAGGAAAAATAAAAAAATGAATTAACACTCGTTTTCTCAATTATAAGTGTTTCATTATTATCTAAGAACAAAGTAAATTTTCAAAATTTATTTAAGTAAATTCGACATTTCTTGTGATTTATATGTATAAAAAAACTTCTTACAGATTTATTTCAAGGTATATAATGACATTAAAACATTTTACTTACACGTTTCTAATGTAGAGTGAATGGTTAAACACGATATTGTTTTATCAGAAATAAATCTACTGTTTTTATATCAGTATTGACACACAATACATTTGACTTCAAAACTTTTAAAATTTTCATTATTTTATTATATTTTGAGACTTTTTAATTAATCTCCACTCATATTAAAAATTAATTACATAATAAAATCCAAAATTATAGAGAAATTTTAGTATAAAACTTAGTTAAGCCATCGACGTCAATTGTAATATGTTCTACCATGCAACTTTAAATCGGTTTAAGATGTAATTGAATAGTCAAATGGGAGAAATAGATGTCTTTTATGTATATATCAGCAGAAGACAGACTATTAAATTATTAATTTAATTTGAATGCTTTAAATCAGTTTATTTCTGAACATTTGCGTTCTTTTTAAATTTTACTGAATTCGTATTTTCTTCAGTTTTGAATATAGTGATTCTTAGCAACATGAATATTTGCAAAAACAGACTAATTCCTATTCATTCAATCTGAAGTCCATCTCAGGCAAATAAAATTTCATTGATCTACGTGGAGAATATATTTGAAATCAATTCCATCAAAGTACAAAACAATTAATGCAGCATATCTAAATGTGCGGGGTACGACACCCTAAAGGGGGATATAATAGGGGGATGGGTGGGTATGAGCATATCCAAAAATCAAACATAAAAAGATTATTTAAAAAAAATTATTGTTTTACTGAAAGAAATCAAAACAAAATACATTATGACATAATAAAGAATATACATTTGCACTGATATAAAAGACTTATAAATGTATCAGTACTACACAATGTATTTTCTAATTAACTTTTAACACAACTTTAATATTACCGAATACGCTTACTTCAAAGGAAGGTTTAATATTAAAATTGACAAACTCTAATTTAATTTTCTGTTTATATCTGATACCTATATGAATATTTGAGAAAATAAATAAGTAGAATAATACACTAATTCTTATGGAATAAATACCGTACTTAGAAGTAACTTGTTTAAATTATCTATTGTTTAAAAGTATATATATATATATATATATATATATATATATATATATATATATATATGTATATAGTAACTGATTTAAAAATATCTATGACTTATAAGTAACGTATAAAAATTAATGCGTGCCAGGATAATTTATATGGTTTATCATTAAGGTCTTATTGTAGCTTTATCGGCCAACAATTTTACGATTGAATTTAATATATTTTTTTATTGTATTTGGGGGAAAAGAAAATAATGACTGAAAATTAGTTCGCAATTATTGAAAGTTTGAGAAGCACTGAGAATTTGAAAACAGTCATAAAAAAGCAGTTTTACTGATAAAATTACAAATACTTGCACGAACTATGATTAACCTGAAAAGATCACAGCTCTACTCGAGATTTTGGGAGAATATTTACTTCAAAAAGCATCCCTTTCATACTCATATATAAAATAACGGGCTCCTGCAGGCTTACCGGGAAAGAAAAAAAAAAGTATGGATTACTCATAACGGCATCGTTTGACTCGAAATATTTGTACAAAAATATTCAGAAGAAACCGTGAGACATCCCAGATCAACGTCTCATCGAAGGGAAATTTTACTTATATTTTCACATCCTTGAGGAACGTGATGTGAGTTCCAGATTATCCATCTCAAAATCTGAGTCGTCTCGTAATCTATACAAACGAAGGATTTTTTTGACTCCCCCTTGTCTTTCTCCCTTTTTTTCATATATTCGAGCATAATATTAACAGGAACTTGTTTTTCAATTCCTACTATAAGCTCACTCTCTATATATTTATTTATTTATCTTCGTGGAATTTTCAATTGTCAATAAAATACATTTTAAAACACTCAATTGAGCTGGAATTTTATGTACAGGATTTTTTTGGATGATAGTATAGTATTTTGATTATAATTAATAAAAATTAATTGAGTGAAACTAACTATTTTAAAATTTACAAATTCAGCCACGTTGGTATCATTTTTTGGCGACTTGTGTCAAAACATGAAAAGGTTTTTCCCTCACATTTTAATGCGCTCGTTTGAGCTGCAAATTTCTATACTCTACTCTTTTGGGTAAAAATACGATTATTTAATTATAATTAATTAAAATTAATTGACTGAAAACTAATTATTTAAAAAATTACAGATAAGGTTACGTTGGTTTCATTTTTAGCAATTTGGGTCAAATTTTAAAATATTTTTT
Source organism: Trichonephila clavipes (assembly GCA_019973935.1). NCBI lineage: Eukaryota > Metazoa > Arthropoda > Arachnida > Araneae > Nephilidae > Trichonephila > Trichonephila clavipes. The sequence goes on from BMAU01016904.1 coordinate 13,378, forward strand.
TTTTTCTTTCACGTTGTAAAGTATTCTGTTAAATTGAAATTTTATATACATGATTGTTTAGGATGGCAATACGATACTTAATGATAATTAATAAAAATTACTTACCACTTAATGTTCTGATTCTGTCATAAGTATATACATATTTATACTAATTGTAACTATTTAATAAAAAGTGTCTAAAATAAAATTCTTCTTTGCTGATCTAAGTAGGAATTAATTAATTTTTTTATATTACTTGTTTCTATAGATTATAATTTCTGTCACATAATATTGGGGAATAATGGATGTAAAATTCACGTTTGTATTCGTGTGTATCAAGATAACTGGTTATTTACTGGTTTTTATAAAACGTTTGCTGTATGTTCTCATTAAGAATGTTAAAATGATGCCATAAATTCAAAAGTAGATTAGTATTGAACATTTATCGACTGATATTTGCGTTTCAAAAAATATTATAAAACATATATTTATTTAGAAATTCAATAAAATTGTAAGTTTTCTGTATTTTTTTTTTTAATTTTTGTATTGGGTGGGCACATTCATTCAGGATTTGCCATTAAATGTTTAATTCCATGATAATTTTTGTGGAATAAATACATGGATAAACTTAAAGTTATCACGATCAAGAGCAAGTTTCATTTCGTAAGATAATTAAGATTAACATGCTGATCTTTTCCACAACACGCTCGAGCACAGTTTTGCCAATACAAAATGATTTATTAGGTGCATACTATCATCCAATAGAGCAAGCGCTTTGTATCCATCAGTAACAGCTGTCGAACTCTTTGAAGTTACAATACACAAATAATTCTTTCAGAAATACTAGTGTGAATAGCTCCCATATTTCTAATTTCAAGCTTCAAACTCTGTTTCACTGTAAGCCATGCTCTACGTATAAATAAATTTTAATAAATTCCTCTTAAAGAGTTTCTGAAAAATAAATTAAATTATTCACCATTAAAAATACACAACTGCTAACTGTAGTAACTTTTGTATCTCGCTGCTCATCTAGATGTTATTTTATTTCAATACATTAATATAGTTTTTTTGTTAAAACTATTATTCCTGGCATTAAAGTTTTCATGCTTTGATTTTATACTTAAGTGCCAAAGAGGCGCTCACTTATGTATTTAAAAATATATATTATTTATTGAATATGTTAATTCAGACTACAGTAAGAAAAATAAGAAATTGTGTTAAACTAAACAATTACTAAAATTTGATAAATTAGTAATACATTTCTCTTTTTGTGTTCTAAACTTTAAATGTGTCGTTTGTCGAGATATAATAGATATATATATATATATATATATATATATATATATATATATATATATATATTAAAATTAAAATTAGTTTTACCCTTTTATATGGCTATGTGAAAGGAAACTCTTTCATTATAAGGAGGCAATAGCCTACATACCGTTGTGTGTCCACTGTCATGCGTGGTCAAAGGTAAATGTATTCTTTTTTTTAGTTATTTTAAACTGAAACTATTTTGTACTCAAATTGGAAAAATCGTTTAGTCAGTAAAACATAAAATTTTCACGTTTTACATGTATTAGTGCACTTTTGTGCTCAACTGCATGTAAATCACATTATGTGTATAATTTTAATAAAATACCTAGAAAGGTTATGTGTCTACATTTTTCATGTTTTATTACTTAATTTACTCTATATTTATAGAAAGTTTTATGTAAGCAAAAATCAAATTAAAGGAGTACAACTGTAATCACATTAAACCAAATTAATTTAAACGTTTTATTTATGTCTAATTAATCTTAAAATAACTTCCTAAATATATTATTTGTGCATACTTTTTTAATTTTCTTTTATGCACTTGCAAGCAGGATAAACATATTGACAGCATATGTGACTTTTTCCGAGTCTTTCCTGTAAACGAGCAATTAACGGATATTCCTTGTTTCTGAATTTTATAGAGTTAATGGCTTATGAAGTTAAAACAATGTTGGATTCGGAGCTTTGAAATTACATATAAGTTATTAATTATTAGTCTCCTGATATTTGTAGATGTATACGTAGTGTATTTATTAGACAAATATTATAATTGGTTTATATTTTAGATATCATATTGCCATAGTTTTTAAAATATTTACATGATACCCTGCTTTTGAGAGACATTGACTTAGTCCAACAAAAAAGAAATTTGGTGAGAAATTATTTAAATAAAAGTTTCAAAAATACAGTTGTATCATCGCAGTGAAAATTGACATAGAATGTAAGCAACAAAGACAAATGGGTAAAATAATAAGAAAAGGTGGCTATGCACTAAAAATTTCATATGAGTTGACCCTGTATAGCAACTGCTGTGCAATTCTTTAACCAATTTCTTAAAACTTATAGCAAAGAACTCTTTAATTTGCATAGTATTGTATCGAAGGAAACAACATCAACAAAAATAATGGTGGCATAATGGCTCGATCAGAACTTAAATAAGCAATAAAAATAACACGTATCATAGATTTAGCAATATTTATCTTGTTTATCAGATACTGGAAAAAATAAATAACTATTATACAATGAATCGTAAATATAAAAAGAAATTAATTAATGCTAAGAGATGCAAATTTTAAAAATTACTTTTTTCACTTGCCATGAGCTTGAAAATATAAGGACAGTGCTTTTTTCGATTGTGTTTTTTGCTTTATTAGTTGAGATTTTAATTCAAGAAGTAAAAATACATTTAAACTTTAGTACATCAGAAAGAAATAGAATGATTTTTATATCTGGCATTTTGCAATTTTGATATAGCTTTGATACATTAAAGTCGATTTTTATGGCTTATGAGAGGTATTCCGAAAGCATAAAACATGTTATGTGCGATTAGTAATTTTTACAAAATAGCATACGCTGTAAAACTTATTATAAGCATTTAAAGCAGTGTTTCTAAAACTGTGGGGCACGCCCCTCTAGGGGGCGTGATAACTAACAAGGGGGGCTGCGAGCTTATCAAAAAGTCTTGAATAAAATATTATTTTAAAAAGTTATAAAATTTTGCTTAAAGGAAGAAAAAATACATTCTGACATAAAAACTTTGTTGCACTTTTATTGTTACATGTTCCAATTTAAAAAATTAGAAAGAAAAGCAACATAATTACTTTTCTTATTATTTAAAAGTATATACTTAAAGAATTTATTACTTCAAAAAAACTTACTTAAAAAGGCCTATTACTTCAAAATAACTTACTCAAACTATCTATTATTTGATAGAAACATATACAAAATTTAATATTTATCTTGATAATTTGAGTGGCATATAATTAAGATAGTATTGTAGTGTTAGCGCCAAAGTACATTATTATTGCATTTAATACATTGTTATTGTATGGGGGGCACGAAGAAAATTATGATTGAAGTTTGGGTGGCAAGTGATTGTGAAGTATGGGTGACACTTTGAGAAGCATTGATTTAAAGAAATGTTAAAGGTTAGTTATTTCAAGAAAAAAAATAGATCATAAAAAGTTAATTATTAATAATTATTATTCTCCCCAAAAATATTTGAGTATGAATTGTTCATTTTTTTGTTCATTTTTTCGGAAATAAACTTAAAATATCGCAAATATATATATATATATATATATATATATATATATATATATATATATATAGTATAACTCTAATTATTTCCAATGTTTAAACACATTTAGGTGCATCTAAAATGGAAAGACGCGATATATATCCATACGCGAATGTGGTTCTTATGTATAAAATAAATTAACAATTTAAATGATTATTTGAAATCATGCACTGATATTACTGATTTGGAAAACAAAATACGTCGAACAATGACTTAAAGGTATGGAATTTTTAGAAAACACATAATAAGGAACATTATTTCTCAGTCTTGTCTTCAAGTACAAAGCAAATTTCTTTCAAAGGAACAAAAAGAGTATAAAATGAGAAGGAAAGAACGAAAAATGAGAGTCATTTGAATGCCAGACATACAGTACAGTCCCGATAATCCGAACAATATCGGACCGAGCCCTGTTCGGATTACGTGATTGTTCGGATTAGCCGGAGTAACTAACGAAATCACTATTTGAACTGGGAGTACGGGTTATGTTGTACAATTTTCATACTAAACATTAGTGGTTCTGTTCTGTAGTTTATTCCATTTTTAAAATTTCTACCATAACTTGATGTACAGTGCGTGAATATTAAATAAAGAACTGTTTTGAATTAAGGTTTATACTGTTTTTATATTGAAATATTCACCGATTTTCGTTATTAAAATTATAAAATTTTTTCCGCGGAGCCGTTCGGATTAACCGGATGTTCGGATTAGCCGTGTTCGGATTAGCGGGACTGTACTGTATTATGTTCTCTTTTCTTGAGAAATATGCCACACATATTACTCTCCTTTGAATTTTTACGCTTGCCGGCCTTACCTTTATACACTCAAAAGGTTGGTGCCTCAGGGCTTATGATGCAGTATCCGAAACTCATTTTTCAAGAGAGACATTTTTTGTGAAGTTTCAATCTCGATTTGCTTTCCTTTTATAAAGGAAAAAGGAAGAATTTGCAGCGAGAAGGAAAAAAAAAATGAAACGTATATTTTTTGGAATATTTCTCTTTACAAACACCCCTGAGAATTGTATGTAAGTTATCAAAGTGTTTTGAAATACAGTACATTTCTTTTGTAAAGATTAGAAAGTGTGAGTAAATTAGACATATTTTTATATCTTTAGTTTGAAGTTTATTGCATAATGATACCCATATATTTTATGAAAAGCAAGCAGCATCTCTCTCTCTCTCTCAATTTATAATTTCGAAGATCTTATGTTCAGAGTTTTCAAATGTTTTGAGAAATATATTCAAACAATGTGAAATTAGAAAAAAGACTGTTCTCTAATTGTTAAATATGAACACTGTTACAAATTCAAGTCTGTTTAATTTTCAAAGGAAAGAAAAAAAAAAGTAATGTTTTAAATGTTTTTAAAGAAAAGTAATGTTAATGTTTTTGTTATTACATCAGAGGCATTAATTTACGCTTTTAAATAAAATTTGTTATTTTGAAAGCTTTTTATCAGGACATTATAATTGTGTTGCTATCATAAAATAAATTAACACTAAAAATGTTTAAATCTAGATAAATCAAATTTAATTTAAATGTGTGTAAGAGATCTCAAAGCAAATAAAATTAGCATAATTTGAGAAACATGATTTGAGATACCTCAAAGTTTTGAATTCTTTCCCAGACAGAATGATTGCGATTCTAGAAAAGAATTAATGTTGACAACACAACTAAAAATTCTAAATTATGAATTTCACAGTTTCGTAAACTTATAATTGCTTTTATCGTTACATATATATATATGAATGATTCAATTAAAAATTTTCTAATAAGCAATTATTTCTTAAATTGAAGAATACAATTTATTAATCATTCTTTAAGTGCAATCTAATAACATTTCGATATAAACCGGTACACTTTTTCCTCATGTTTTAATTGTCTTGAATAATCTGCGATGAACTGAAGGGGAAATTTTTAATGATCCGTCATTTATAGCAAACTTACAAATCATTAAAATTCCTACGATTCAATAATATCTAATGTTAAATACATTTTTAATGAATTGACTTTCACGATAAGTTTTACTTGGATGATTTAAAAGGGATTTTTAATTTCTCATACAATTAAAAGACATTAGTTTAGCGGACGAAATAAGCATTTTACTTAAGTAGTTAAGATGAAGATCTAATTTATGTTAATTTTTTTCAATACTGTGTATTTTTGCATCCATGTGCGTCAAAGTTTTTTATTTAATTCTTTCTTATAAAAAGGGGGCATCTTAACTGATATCTTACAGTACATGGTTTACATTTAAGTAATATTTGAGAAGCCTTAAATTATTTAAGCTAACATTTTTTGCTCTGTGTGAAAAAATTAATGAGGAAGCTTCTCTCAAGACTTCCTTTGTTGTGTTCAGTTAGTGAAAATTTAACAATTTCGAGATTTTTAATAAGAAAGTAAGTTTGGAAACATTTTAAATTATGTAGTATTAAAAAATATAAAATTAATGTCTGTGTTCTTCTTTCAAGTTTCTACAAAGAAAAAGGTTTTAAAACTAATTTAATGTTAAGTAGGGAAAACTTATGCATTACGTTTCCATGAATATCGTGTATTTTTAAATTAAAATAAAAACGTAAAAATTGAAAATGAAAAAAAAAATAATAATAAACTTTTAAAATACATCAGTATAATTAGATTGTAATCCATCCCTGAAGTTTAGAAAATGACAATGTTTCTCAATGAAAACATATAAAATTGGAGCTAACTAGAGACAGGAAACCTCTTTATTGACTTAATCTACCTGATCTAGTAACAGGCTAAACCCAAGGTCCATGATTCCAGAATCTTCCCAAAATCATATACATGCTTGCAATGAGTTATAGTTGGTATACATCAAATAGACCTTTTTTCCATCAACAAGGAGAGGGACCATTATGTGCCAACTTGCAAGTGGGAATATGGTGGACTGAACGACTCTCTATCCACCTTGATGATAAGTGCACCACAAGGCTTGCCTATTATAACATAGATGATTCAGTTGATTGATTGAATATTAACGGCACACTGTTCAGCTACACGAGGGCTTTGGCGACGGACACGTAATTTTGAACCATGGTCAAGTGACGTGGACAACACCTGAGCTGGCACCCTCTCTCTAACTACCACACCACACCAACGGGAGGACGTTTCAGCTCTCGACAAATTTAACGTGCATCGCTGCCTACACGGCGGGTCTTTGGTGGTACTGGGCTCGA
>BMAU01016906.1:0-139424 GCA_019973935.1 Trichonephila clavipes
GGAACCGATGCGGGGACGCATTAAACCTTCTTAAGACCTAGGGCCACAACGCAAAATTGACAAAATTGGCAAAATTGGCGTAATGGAGAATATTAGGACCCCCTGCAAAGTTAGGATTAGAACCCCAAGCCATACTTGGCATCAGTCAGGCTTTGAGCCCCTTGAATCTTGCCCTTCCCCGCGATGCCAGGATTGAGGAGCTGTACGGGGGGCTATGCCTGGGCCCCTACACAAATGTACAGATCCAACCTATGATCCTTAAAATCAGACATAACGATACATCAGGCATACGTTGTCAAAAACTCGCATAAACAATAAACATCGAAACAAATAAATGTGCAGGACAAACAATCGCGCAAACCGGGTAGATAAACTGCCGCTTATTGGCTGAATGAATAATGATGGTGTATGGGGATAGGCCTAGGCCTATACATGGACGGCGATCATCACATGTAGCCAGTTGACATATCGTCCGAAATTCCGAGTTTTTCGGAGAACGCGACCGGAAATAACATTTGGCCGTTGAAATTATTAAAATCTTGAACTCATTAAGGCTGAGTCGAGATTGAGACGAGGCCCCTCATTGTGGCGCAGGCCTAGTTGGCCCATGCATTAAGACGTCCCTGGACCTATGCACGTTAAATGCGAGAGCCTGTTTTACAAATTCTCATTTTGGAATAATATAATAAAAGGAGGTATCAACTGTATGTGGGAATGAATATTTCACGTCAAATATCAAGCAGCACTTATATTGTTTACAGGATACGCTTTGTTGTGTTGTGGCTAATGCCACCTGTCTGACGTAGTCAGAACGAGGCCTTCGAAATTCATCGTGGCAAGGGGCTAAAAGTAAGCCTGTCGTTGGCCTTGGACTTGAGCAGCAAACAGGTGACAGTACGAATTTGCTCGGCGAAATTCCCCGAAGGGACGATAGATTGCGACACCACCTATCTCCACCTCCACAATTTTAGACATGGAACCGAATGGAGGGATATATTCTCCAGTCCCCTACACTCGTGTTTCAGCCTACAAGACTTTCGGACCCACTGATTTAACGAGCATGTACTCAGTGTGTATTTGGTGGCATCGGGCGTCGAACCCAGACTTTCCAGTGTGGAGTCCGATGCTCTAACCACTAGGCTACCCACGGCCCCCGGATACGTTTTAAATGAGTATACAGGATATGTTTTTGGGGGGTTACAGAATGTGTTATGTACACTTGTCCTTTTAAGTCATATTTGTTGTTTGGACTTCTCTGTGTTTATAAGGTTTCGAGTCTCCAATCATCTTGCACTGAAAATCGAGCAGTATTGTTACATTTTCCAGAAAATACAATTTTGTTAATCTTATTTATATAAAGTTAATATGGCTCCGGTGGCTTAAAAGTAGTGTGCTCGCTTCGTGAGCCTAAGGTTGCGGGCTCAACCCCGACTAGAGTAAATAGATTTTCTGTATGTGAAAATAGTAGGCACGCATGTCATTAGATTATGTGGCATGTAAAAAATACCTTGAGTATCAATTTGGCTGTGGTACTCTCGAAGAAATTATACCATGGAAATATACTTAACATCCAACGAGAGCTTAAAATAAAAAAATTAATTCAAGCTTCCATATTTGGTAACGAAGTCGCCACTAGATTGAGCCACCATGGATTGGCTCTCTTGCTTAGGTAGGGATTTGCCATGTCTCCAAAGGCTAAATTTCTATGATGCAGCCCCATTGGGGGGAGATACCAATGGCTAAGCAGTTAACTTCACTGTTTAATCTATTTGCAAAAACTAATTTCGGCGAATAAGAGAACATGGAAGAAGTAAAATCAATATCATGGAACAAACACACCATAATAAAGGGATGAAACTAAGAGCACCCTTCATATGTATCAAATGAAATAAAAACATGAGCATATTGGCTGCTGCTTTTTAACATGACAGAGCACAACACCTTAAGATTTTATATTTACTAAAGTATAATCAAATCCGGTTTTTTAAGAAATGAATATTGAATTCAAGTTTGGTCGTTTTAATTTCGTCACTGATCATTAAACTTGATTTAGAGCCTCTTTAAGGTATCCGACTACGTTCAGAACCGTGATTTTGCAAAAGCGCATAAATGGATAATTTTCATGATACGTAGTGTCACTTAGATTAGAGTACATGTACAAAATTGTTTTAAGGACATTTTGATAAAAAAAATTATTTAAATACTATATTTTGGCAAAAAATTAACTTAGAATAATATTTTTCCCAAATGTTCTCCTTTTGTGAAAAATGCTTCAATTATAATAATATTTTGGCTGTATATAGCTCAGACCTCTGTACAGATGTTCAACTAGAATTTTTGAAATATATAACTTAGAAGTGGGTTTATCCATATTTTACGACAACACAGGGGAGACATTTTAAGAAAAAAACGCCGATAATTATTTCAATTGGTGGTAACTCAGAAAATAATGTGAGTTTTTCAAAAATTCTAGTTGAGCCTCTGTACAGAGGTTTGAACTATATACAGGCAAAATATTATTATAATAAAAGCATTTTTCACAAAAAGAGAACATTTTGAAAAAAGGTTATTCTAAATTAATTTTTTGCCGAAATATTGTATTTAAATCATTTTTTTTTTGCCAAAATGTCCTTAAAACAATTTTATACATGTATTCTTATCTAAGTGACACTAAATATCATGAAAATTATCCATTTATGCGCTTTTTTAAAATCGCGGTTCCGAACGTAGTCGGATACCTTAAATCACTTACAGTAAGAAACAAATGAGTTCAACCTCCCAATAGGTACTCTATGGCAAATTAAGACTCTTAGTCATGGTTGAATCTAAACTAATCGCAGCCGTTCAATATATATTTTATTAGTCTTGATCAAAATATCAAAAATCCTTATACTCGCGAAGCAGTTTACCTAAGTGAATCTTGGCAAAATATATGGATTAAAATTAATGCTTCATATCTTTGTATGAAGTATCCACGCAGCTAAGCTTGAAGCATGTACTACTATTTTCAAGTTAGTTTACTTCAGGTCCATTTCTCAGTTAAACTATTTTTAAGTTATTAATATTTCAGAACCTTCACTTCGTTACGTTAACACTCGTTCTCCCAATCTTCCACTACAATCCCATATAAATAATACTGCATATTAGCATAAATCACAAGGAAAGGCTATCACATAACATAAAGTAGGCACAGAGAACGTTGATCGGTCCGCAGCGATAAAAAGGTTGCGGAGCACTGACATAAGGTATCCGACTACGTTCGAAACTATGATTTTAAAAAAGCGCATAAATGGATAATTTTCGTGATATTTAGTGTCACTTAGATTAGAATACATGTATAAAACTGTTTTAAGGACATTTTGACAAAAAATTATTTGAATACAATATTACGGCAAAAAATTAACTTAGAATAACCTTTTTTCAAAATGTTCTCCTTTTGTGAAAAATGCTTCTATTATAATAATAGTTTGCCTGTATATAGCTCAGACTTCTGTACAGAGGCTCAACTATGATTTTTGAAAAATTCATATTATTTTCAGAGTTACAAGCAACTGAAATAATTATCGGCGTTTATTTCTTAAAATTTCTCCCCTCTGTTGTCGAAAAACATGGATAAACCCACTTCCAAGTTATATATTTCAAAACTTCTAGTTAAGCCTCTGTACAGAGGTCTGAGCTATATACAGGCAAAATATTATTGTAATAGAAGCATTTTTCACAAAAGGAGAACATTTTGAAAAAAGGTTATTCTAAATTAATTTTTTGCCGAAATATTGTACTTAAATAATTTTTTATTGTAATACTATTTTTAAAACGATTTTCTGAATATTTTCTAATCCAAGCGACACTAAATATCTTAAATATTATCCACTTATACGCTTTTGCAAAATCACGGTTCCGAACGTAGTCGAATACCTTAAATAAAAAATAATTATTATTTTATAGAACGCTATTACCTCTTCTTATTCTTTTGATGGAAAATTAAAGGTCTTTTGCTAGTTGCGACTTAAACGTGAAATCAATTTAATAAAATTAATTCCGGATTATTCTTAAGTTATTGTACACGAAGATTTCTGACTAATTCCATGCTTTTTGTTAGCCATTGTAGCTTGACAAAAATAAAAATGAAGAATATATGCTTTGATAAATATAAAAATGAAGACATTACTTACTACACATTATTTGAGCAAGAGCTTCGTCGCATTTTGAAGCTTGTTGAGAGGACTCTCCGTGAGCTAATTCTAAACAGTAAATGAAAAATCCGAATATTATAAACACTTTCTTCGTCATCATTTTGAATTTGTTTTAGGTTTGGAACTATCTCAGTTTTTGAGGCTAAGTAATAAATATAGTGTTTACGCTAAGCTGTATAAATATACCTTATTCTACGTTGACAATTCCAAATCTGTTATCGAAAGGTCGAACTTAAAGGAAGCTGTCAAAATTTCTAGCACGCTAAAATGAAATGAATCAAAGAGACTTTTCACTTTATGCAATTTATATTCTCTGTTTCAAACGAAAGAACGTTTTTCCCTACTGTGTGTGTGTGTGATATTTTTGTTTAAAATATATGTAAAACTCTTAGGAGGTGCCTACTAAGAACGAAAGAATGATGCAAAACTCGTTGAATTAGATTATGTTGCCGCGATCCTGCCGTCACAAGTGAAGTAGGAGACACCGAATAATCAGCCTCTACAGTAAAACTAATACTTTTGTTTTATCTGTTTAGTATCAAGAAATGTTATAAACTGAGGGAGCGTCAACTTAATCTCTCTTCTTATTTTCAGAGACTAATAATAATATCATTTACCTTGTTTACTATCCGATATAACAGCACTGGTCAGGGGTTGACCAGTATAACTGAGTAACCCGGATTAAAGATCCTCTCTCAGAACTCTGAGGAATTCAGATATTAACTTTGATAATCTAACTTCAATAGCAGCCTAACGACTAATACCTACACACACTGCGCTAGAGTTTAAATAGCAATCAAATTAATATAATTCACGGTCTTTCTACGGGAAGCGATTTCATGAACATCCAACAGTTAAATATTTTTTCCCCAAGAGGATTAGTTGAAGGTGTGGATAGAACCCATTCCAATTTTACAGATATTATTTAGATATGAACCTGAACTCGTATAGTTTTTATCAATGCTTAGATCTATGAGTGAACCGCATCCATTAAGTAATGTCTAGTTGTGCTCTTTCTGGTATAAAGCTTTGAAATCGTTTACTGTGGCTCAAACACTGCACGCGATTTTAACTATCGTTGCTGGAGGTCATATCTGGAATACTTTTCAAAAAATTGCAGCATGCTATTCTACTGCATTTAGAACTTTTAACACTTTCAACAGAAGCATATATTCAACAGATACAGGGTGCCTATCAATTAGTTGGGAAATTTCGTAAGTTGAGATATTTCGAATTATTAAATTAAATTATAACCGTTTGAAAGTCAGACTAGTAGGAATATATCCTTTTATTCAAGGAGGTTTCACAATGTAAGAAGATGGGTGGGGGCTAAAATCCTCAAGCCATCCTAGAACAAACATCATACCACAGTCCTAAGGTAAATATTTTTTTGCACAGTGAGTTCCTCGAATGTTCTTAGCTCATTTTTCTTTACTGAAAAGATTGTCACAGAAATTATTTGCCTGGACATGCTACAGATTTTTCTTATGCCAATCATTAATGAAAAAATGTCAGGAGTTTACAGTTTTCAAGACGATGGCACGCCTTATCACTACCACAACGAAGTTACATCTTATTTTTATCTTGAAATACCAGTTTGGATTTGTTGTGGATGTGTTATTTAGTGGTCATCGTGATCGCCACTGGTTTTCAGTGCAAGTGGTTTTGTAAAGCAGCCGTCGCCAAACATTTTGACCTCACGGACCAGTAAATTCAATAAATCCCGCGGATCACTTATAGGATTTTTTAAGTGTTAAATATATTTATAAAAATAATTATGATGGAACACATATAAAATGTACCTAGTTAATAAAGTGAAACTATTAATTGTAATCAAATTATGAAAGCTTTATTAATAAACCATAATAAAATAAACAAATAAACAAAAACTGTAAAAACCAAACAAATAAAAAATGGCTTAAGGATATCAAACTTTTAGCATTATACATTTCTAGTATGATGGATGTTCCTGCTTACTTGAAATAAGATTATATATATTTGGATCAAATGTGTTACTCCAAAACCGGCCTTTATTTCAGGCTGAGATCGGTACCGCGTTTTGATGGTTGTGACAGATGAAAAGGCCTTTTCATTGTGAGTTTCAACTCCTTCCGTTAACTACTTGATTTTTGTGACGGATGTTAGCGAAGTTCTGTTTTAGTTGTGCGTCACGCAAAATGGAACAGCGGAATTTGGAACAATGTTGTACCATTAAACTTTGTGTTAAGCTTGGAGAATTGGCAAGTGTGACGTTTGGAAAGTTTAAACAGGCCTATGAAAAACATTCTTTATCTCGAGCTCAAGTTTTTCGCTGCACATATCGTTTTTAGAAGGCACAAAACATGTTAAAGATGAACACCGTTCAGAGAGGCCTTTAGCTTCTAAAACCAATGAAAACATCGAACGTGTGAACGCTCTAGTAAGATCAGACCGTCGCTGAGCTTTAATAATGTTGAGTGAACAATTAAATTTGAACTGATTCACCGTTTATCAAATTTTGATTGAACATTTGCACATGCAAAAGGTCTGTGCCAAAATGGTGCCAAAAAACCTCACAATCGAGCAGAAGGACATTCGAAAAAACAAGCGTGTTGATCATCTTGACAGAATCGCTAATGAGCAAGAAAGTTTTAGTAGTGTGATCACAGGTGATGAATTATGGATTTTTGAATACGATCCTAAGACCAAGAGGCTAAGTGAGGAGTGGCACACTACAAACTCTCCTTGACCAAAGAAAGCTAGAATGCGCAAATCAAAGATCAAATCAATGCTGATTTGTTTGTTTTTTTATAAAAGGGGAATCAACAAAGAATTTGCTCCTCCAGGACAAACTGTCAATTAAGTTTTTATAAAAGACGTCCTTGAAAGGCTGAGAAAAAAGTGTCATTCGCGTAAGACCAGACATTGTAGACAAATGAATGCTCCATCACGGCATCGCCCCATGTCACGTTCCCCTCTCCATAACAGAATTTTTTACCTCAAAAGGCATTCTTGTGGTTCTTCAGCCCCCTATTCGCCTGATCTCAGTCCTTATATTTCCTTTTTCCTAAATGCCCTTAAAGAACGTCATTTCGGGACTTAAGAAAGCATCCAAAAGAGTGTGACGGGCATGCTGAAGACCATACCAGTTGAAGATATCCAGCGCTACTTCCAACAATCGAAACAACATCTCTATCGCCGTGTATATACCCAAGGGAACTACTTCTACTTTGAAGAGGATAACATTGATGCTTAGAAAAAAATAAAAACTTTGGTAAATAAAAAATCAGTCTCATTACTTTTCTGCCACACCTCTCGTATGCGTTTTAGAATTAATAGAAGTACAATTCTTCAAAAATGAGTATCCGAATCAATCTAGAAAATCCCTTTTTCTTGGTTGAGGACTACTCTCATTTGGAAATATTTTATAATGTTCTGAATTATTTTTAGGAAGTTGTTGTTGTCTTGTCCTACCCGAAGGGAAGGAAAAAAAATTGCCAGAGTCTGAGACAGGTTGTACTTTTAGACGTACTCCTGTCGTTGACCGTAGCCTTGATCACCAAACAAAAGACAGTACGATTTAGCTCGGATCCACCCCAATTTAGAGGGAGAACACCCTGGAGGGGTCAGGACCCTTCCACCGACGTCACGAGAGGACTTGCGGCTCGATGGCTATTTAGATTACTCCCATGCCACAAAGTCACTTTACATTTACAAAAATCCATGTCTTCTCTGGGATTTGAATTCAGGCCCTAAGACATAGCAGTTAGCATCACTAACCCCTATACAGGATGGATGACCAATATACATTTTTAAAATTATACTATAACAGTGTTTACCTTTGCTGTTTTAAAGCACTATTTTCATGTTTTTTCCTGATTTTATTTGTCATTTAGCAATATTGCAATGCCCCCCAATATCTAATGTCCACGGTAGCCATGGGGTCATGGGCACGAACTCATGTCCGGTGAATCACGAATTCAAGCCCAAGTGATTCTAAAAATCCACCGAGGTTCGAAATTACGAAATCCATTGCCAACGTCCCTCGTGTCTCTTCAAAGTGCTACGTTAATAAATACTCACTTACTCAACTCCAAAATCTAATTATCTATCTCAGAGATACGTATTCGAAATACTGTGATTCGAACCTGGCATAACACTAGGAAAAGTCGACATGACACAAAACACTTTAAAATTATGACAAGCGCAAAAATATATAATCAGTTAACTATTTATTGATTACTACGGTGACTCAAAGAGTACAAGGAGATCAATTATCTAATTCAATTATCAAAATATACTTGTCTGTAAACACTCTGACGCAGAATTTCCTGTTAAATGCTGAAGCTCCACTCTTAAGGTATCCGACTACTTGCGACAATTATTTTTTTGAAAAAATGGTGATACGGGGTTTTTTTGTGTGGTTTTTAGATTTATTTAGAAAAAAAGGCTAAAATTAAGCAGAGAAAAATAAATTATTACTACTAAAATGGGAACAAAATGACAAAAAATTTACATAAACGGTACTCGCTCTGTACAAATAGTAAATGAACAAATTCTCAATTTTTCAATTTTGATGTATTACTTTGCTATTCCTTTTTGAAATGACCTTCAGGATAAGAGATATTTTAATTTTTTACAAAAAACTAGAGCATTGTTATCATATAAAATTTCTAAAAAAACAGTGATTATATTTATATATATATATTCACATTAAGAATTGTAAATTTTGTAATAAAGCAGTTATTGATAAATCTGAAGGTTAAAACATTTCTACTGTTATACAGAATATACACAAAAAATTTCAGCAAATTATTTTAAAAACTTTTTGTGCAATCGCTGTCCCCGTTTGAGTTTTACGAAAAAAAACTCATTTCGAGTAAAACGCATTTTAAACTTTGACATCTTACGTAAAATTATGGTATCTGCTTTTTTTTACTAAAACACTTGTAGTTTTTGTTCCAGTGAATGTAAAATAAAACACTCGGTATTTTTATAAAGCTAACAAGTTGACCTATAAAATAAAGTCATAAAAAATTGTCAATATTTAAAAAAAAAATCATGATTTTAGGGTATTCGGATATCTTAAATAGACCAGTCTTTATAAAATTTTGACGAATAATCTCTGTCGATGAGGATTTCCCTAAAAGAAAGCAAATGCCTTAATTTAGCAAGGGAATGCTAACAAGCTTCGTTGAATCTAATTGATTCTACTCGTAGACTAAATCTCAGCTAACTTATCTCTACACAAAATTCTCTCACTTTACATTACAAAACTAATCTGCATATCTCATTTCCAGTGCAAGGAAGGAGAAGTTAAACTTGAGATAGAACTTCAAAGAAAATTGGAGTAATTTTCTTAGCTTTGAGAGGAGAACCTCGCTACAATTTTAGCTACGAGGTGCATCTAGAAAGTAAGTTTCCCGATGTTTTCCTCTTTAAAGTAAACGTAATTAGCCGTGTCAATTGCACCTGTGTAACAGATCTATGACGTATCAATCATATGCCAGCCGGACAGGTCCCGTCTCGTGCCAGTAGCGTGGTAGCAGTGGTCCGAAACGGAAGCTCTTATTCCTTCTCCCGCCGCCTGCGAGATTCAGTCAGTGATAAAGTTCTTGGATGCATGAAGCAGTGCGCCTATTAAAATTCATCGTCGGCTTTGTCAGGTCTATGGGCTGAACATCATGAGTAAGCAGATGGAACATCACTGGTGTAGGCAGTTTTCAGAGGGTCGTCAAAGTGTCCATGATGAAGAGCGCAGTGGGCGACCGTCCCTCATCTTTGTTGATCTTGTTGAGCTTGTGAGGCAGCGCGTGATGGAGAACCGTCGCTTCACGATTACGGAGCTGAGCAGCCGACTTCCGCAGATATCGTGATCCTTGTTGCATAAGATTGTTCATAAGCACCTGCTATTCAAAAAAATTCAAAAAATTGAAGACGTTTGTCACACGCTGGTTCCATTCACAGGCGGCAAAGTTCTACCACAGAGTGATACAAAAGTTGATCCCCCGATTCAACAAATGTCTCAATTCTGGTGGTGACTATGTTGAAAAATAGCTGAAATAATGCTGTACTTGTTGCCAATAAATATGTTCCTGAAAGTGTGATTTCTTTTTTTTAAAAAAAAAATAGGGAAACTTACTTTCTGGATGCGCCTCGTATTTTATCAGTTACTTCTGTCATGGTGGTTCATAAAGTTGTTAAAGAGACTTGAGGGAAAAAAATCTTTGAATATTTAAAACTTATATTTGTATAAAGAAGTTAATAATTATTATATTACACTGATATATGTATATATAATTGTTAATAACCTACTAAATTGTTATATATATAGCTATAACTTAATGCTAAATAATAGTAAAAATATAACAAGACAGAACAGATCCAAGAGCAGCCGTAATAATACAATAACAAATTTTTATATATAATTTTTAGACAAGTATATAATTTTTTATATACTCTACTTGTGAGACAAAAATGATTTGAATACTATAGATTAATATTAAGGTGACTAATCGTCCTCCTTTAGGGAGGACAGTCCTTCTTTTACACAGGTTCTGTCCTTCCTCGAAAAGTGTCCCCCTTTTCAATATTTTAGAACTAATCTGTTAATCTCTGTATTTAGAAATGCCAGACCGAACTGTCACGCGCCATGTGCCGGTACAGTATGAATTATCGGTGATATTAGTATATTTGTATATAATCAGACATCTATTTTCCTCAAATAAAAATATTTTTTCACAAATAGAAATAGAAGTGTTTAGAAAAATTAAAATAATAATATTTTCAGTATGCCTGATTTCAGATGAAAAGCCCAAATTATACAGCATACCTTGGTTTCTGCATTAATCCCTATGCTACTTTTCTTATTGAATTTTTATCACCTCTATAATAAAAATTTAAAGGGGAGGGAATTATTTTGCTTGTAGGCACTATAACTGTTGTTGCAGGTGAAAAATAAAAAGTTGTTTAGGCTTATATTTTTCAACTGTATGCTTTCTAAATCAATGCATGGTAATCAGAGTGTTTGTATAAATCAAAATTGTAATCCTGATCCGAATTTAAACCAATTCTGTATGTTGGTCAATTTCTTCCTACTCCTTTTACGATAATCAACTCTGTTCAACAGGCTTCCCCATAAAATAAAATGTTATTATCAAAGTGTAATGTTCCGAAGAGTAACCAGCGGGATGGGGTAGTTGGCTTGTTGCTGACCTTGTACACCCAAGTTTACGGGTACGACAACGGCCCAAGTCGGTGGATTTTCATGATGCAGAAAATCGGCAGCGTCCATGTCATGTAGTTATGCAGAATGTAAAAGATCCCTAGAGTGCCTGTTTGGCTTAGGTGCTCTCGACGAAATTAAATTCTTAAGTACAATTTCGCATCGTCAGAGCTCAGGTGCCTCCCTCTGGGTAGGAAAAGGGATGTCAAAATTACATTGTGGCAATTGACACTCACCTTTATGGAGTCACACTTAAAAGTGATACCAGCTCCTGAGCAATGTACTAGGCCTGAAAAAGTAAAAATACCAATCCGCACCACTATTAGAAATTAAAAAACTTTTTAAAAGCGTGTATTGTAAGAAACATTGAATTTTCAGATGAAATTATTTAAAACATAAAAAAGCAATTTGTTTTTCAGTCTTTGCTGCATTATTTTATTTTGAATTAACAAATACTGTTAAGACTAAATTTAATATTTTTATGAAAAGAATGTTGCTATCGAATTTTTGAAATCTCAAGTTAAATTTTGCAATTCTTTATTTATATAAAATTGCTTTCATTTCTATGCCAGATAATTCATTATTATTCACTGGCGTAGTTAATCCTGAGTGGACCCCTTATCACAATTTCTTGCACACTCTTTATAGGGGCTCCTTAATATATTAACAAATTTATTCCTCATATATGTTGGGGCCCCATATTATTGATACGGCTGATACTGTGGTAGCTACGCCCCTGTTATTATGAGACATTCATTTTTAAACTGATTAGGAAAAATAGAGCTACAATTGAAATAAATTTCTAATGCTGCAATCCATGGAAATAGTTTCATATTTTAGCACTAAACTTGGCTCATAGTTTTTAAATAAAAGAAATATTTTTCAGTGAAGCCCGCTCTTTAAAAAACGCCGTGGAACTAAAGAATCCGGAAATTATTTTAGAGATTTTGTCTGAAATCATACATTTTTCACTGAGTAATGAGATATTTCCATTCTCTCTCTCTCTCTGTAAAATAGGCGAAACAATGCGCGATTGTGCTGCCATCTAACATGTTTTGCTTTAACCTAAATGAGTGAAAACAAAATAATTATACCCTATATATATCATGCTTCATTTTTTTAAATAAATGCTCTAGCAATTTCTTTAAAATTTAAAGTTATTCAAAATAAATTATAATAAAGTTAAGTAAAGTAAAAGTAATTATATAAAAGTTTTTAAAGAAACCTGGAAATATATAAACATGAATATCTTTCAAGAGCATTAAGGAGAAAAAAGAACTATTCTAAAAACACTAAATCTTCTAGGATTTGCTTCATAGGAAAAATATTTTCATTTTTCGAAGAACCCAAATTTGTACGAATACTTTTTAAACAAAAATCAACTTTTGCGGAACAAAATCTTTTCTACTGAAGGAGAAAGAAATTTTGCATTTTACTTTTAAAACACTTTGTAGTCGTATTTTAGAAACAAATTAAAATTTAATCCACACCAAAAGTTTTTTTTAATATTTATTGTGGGGTAGAAGGCATTGAAAACTTTTATGAAAGCTCTTATATTCAAAAATTAAAAAAACCAATACTGAGTTTTACGTAAATTTATACTCATAATGAACACAATGTGAATTTAATATTACATATTATTTGAGATCCCCATAGATCAACAGATTTTTTAATTTTTACCGCAGAGATAAACATTCGACGATTATATGTTATTTTATAGAATGTAAACCCCCATGAGAGAGGTCTGTGTAGGCCATTGGCTGTTGGTGTTACGTAAGTACAAATATACGCGCGCGTGTGTGTGTGTGTATTTGTTACAACAGAATTTTCAAGATTGTTTTATTTTGAACATTTAAAAAAATTGCTCCCAGTAAAATTTGTAATTTTGGTTGGAAAAAAGTATTCTTAAGAATTTAAACTCATAATAAATTTTAATTTATGACATCAACAATTTTTTCAACATTGATGCAACGTTTAATGTTTGAAAAAGGATTTTCCTATACAAACATTGTAGATTTTTTTCCAAAAATTTAAAAGTGAAATTCTAAGTATCTGTGGACCAATATTATTTTTAAGAAATTCAGCCTAAAGTTTCTTAAAATCATCCTTTATGTATTGAACCTTTGGAATATTTTCTACAAAAATATATTAAACATGTCGGATTGTTTGTTTGATTTCAGTTACAGTTATTCCGTAAATCAGGGGTCCCAAACCCCGGATCCCGACCAGCACCGGTCCGTGGATCAAATGGTGCCAGGCCACGCAAGGAACCTTAAATTATTTCCATTTTATTTACTGAAATGTATTTCTCAAGGATTTTCTGCAACATTCCATATAAATTATTTTGTATTCCATGTTGAATCACTTTATATTCATTTTTAGTGTAACTGTATTTTATACTGAATGCATATTTAAATGTGCAATTAAATTAAAATTATTAAATCAAAACAATATAAAATATAAGCAACCATCATCACCTCACCTTTGCGGGCTGCGGTAAAATTATCAAACGTTGACCGGTCCGCAGAGATAAAAAAAAAGTTAGGAAGCACCACCTTAGATGATATATATATTTCAATTTAACTTTAGTGTAAAAAGCGTATAAATCTTCAATTATTTTAACATGAAACTAATTTGAAATTAAATTATTAATATCCTTTTAATCATGAAATTCGCTTACGAAACAATAATTCATTACATTATTTACGGTTTAATTTTTTTGCAAGACTAATGAATTATTGAAAATCACACACACATTTATGGATTGAAATTTTATTTAAAAAAAAGCTTATACTCGTATACTGCTATATTTCTTAATACAACGTAAGATATATTTTTGTGCAATTATTTACCATTTTTCTCAATTTCAGGTTAGATTACATTGTATATTATGCATTATTATATTTATTTTTAAATAATGTTATACATATTTATATAAACATTTGAGGTATCTTTTTTTGATGAAACACGGTTTTCATAATTCTTTCAATTTAAACTTTACTTATATAAATCCATCTTAATTCTTAACAAATATATTTTTATCTGATTGTGGAAGAAAATTAGTTTTAGAACTAATTAGTACAGTAAATTAACTTGATTTCAGTAGCGTAACGTTCACCCCGCATTGCGAGGGAGCCCAGATTTCCAAGAGGGCCCAAAGCCTATGGTTTTGCAATCCCTTGTAAGATTTTTGTGGCCCAATACCCAAATTTGCAGGGGGCCCTAATATTCTCCGTTACACACACGCCACTGCTTTATTTTATCTATAATTTCATATTTTAGCTTTCTCTTAATGTAGATACATTTTTGGAGAAAAATATTGAAATCAAGGATTTAAAATTTTTAGAATACAAATATTCTTGCTATAGAAATAGTCTTGTTATATATTTTCTTTCAAAATTTACGTTTACGAATCATGAGTTGAAAAATAATGATTCATTCTGTTGAAATGTTATTGTTCAAACAATTGTTTCCAAATTGATAAATAAACAGAACTTATAATAAAAAGATGCATTAACTTCATTTATTAAATAAGTTCTATTTAATCCCTCAGTCTTTTTATTTATTTTTCTGTGTTTTTTCAAAAGCGAAGCTTTTATTTTCTAAATATCAGTGTAGATGGCGCACACTAAATAACTAAATGTTTAAAATGGACAATGTTTTATGATATATATACATAATTTTATCTATTTATACACTTAGTGAAAAACATTGTAAAAATACTACCCTGCATAAATTGTATAATATCCGTTGAAAGTATTACAATTAAGTTTCCTCTCGAAGAAAAAAAAACCTTTTACTTCACCGCTTGTTATTTTTTGAAGTCATTTTATGTATATATACTCCTATATTTGTATGGTAGAAGCAGCATTATGTCAATGACTTGCCGGTTTCTAAAACCGCGAAAGGAAATCAAGCCTTGCAATTTTAATGTGAAATTCGAATTATAAAGACACTAAAAATCTCCCTTTACTTGTAAAAAAACTAATTTTATTCTTTTCATTGTTATTCTAAGTTTGACTGTTATGTTCTTTTAATGTACAGACAACAGTAGTATGAAAAATATTCGACTAGAATGATAAAAAAATGTTTCAGCTCTCATTAAATACTTTTATAAGCTATTTTTTTAGCAATTGAATTATGAATATTATTAATAAATAGAGTAGCTTATATATATATATATATATATATATATATATATATATATATGTGTGTGTGTGTGTGTGTGTGTGTGTGTGTGTGTGTGTGTGTGTGTGTGTGTGTGTGTGTGTGTGTGTGTGTGTGTGTGTGTGTGTGTGTGTGTGTGTGTGTTGTAACATAATTTCGTTGAAATATAATTTTTATTATGCTATTATGGCAGTTATTGATAAGTGTAGCCTGATACCTTTTACCACTGCATAAAACAAAAAAGTAATGTATTTCAAATATAATAATGTACAAATAGTTATTTTATTTATTTTAATTTACTTATGAATTAAAATATTCTACATTTAGAATATCATATAGACACTTCATAATAACAGTTTGTTGAATTTGCTAAATTTTGAATCAAGATGCCGATTATTCGTGATTCTTTTGCAGGTTTTAATCTATCATTAGAAATTCATTTTTATTACTAAATGAATCTATATTTAATAATTTACGTTTATATTAATATAGTGAAGTCCCGCAACCCCCTCTTGGGATTTGATTTCCGTAAAACTCGTTTTTATTGGATATCTACTCAACAAAGGAAACATGCTTACCAAAATTCAAATTTGTAAAGCTAATAGTTCAAAAAAGGTATGTTTTTATCTGTTACTTCCCCCAAATTCCTTCCCTTTGGTAGTTGATTTCCACAAAATGCGTTCTTACTGGATCTCTATTAAATAAAAAAGAAACATGTTTTCCAGGTTTCGAATTCGTAAGTTTTATTTTTTTATTTCCTTTGAATGTGTGATTTTATAATTGTTTTCAATAATAAAAAAAGAATAGTTTAAAAATGGAATCCCCCCCCGTCTATAACGTCTTTGCAACTTCCCTTCGGAACGATCTCTACTCATAAAAAGGATTATTTCTGCAAATTGTAAGTTGCAACAAATGAACTATATTTTAGCTCCTCATTTATTGATTCTTAAATTGTGTTTCAGTAACCCTTTTAATGTAAATGAACAATCTTCAGTGAGAATGCGAGCGGTTCTGAAAAGAATGCTGTGGCCGCGGGAGTCGAGTGGTCTAGGTATCGATTCTTGGCTGGCCTTGTCACGAGTTCAAGCCCAGTACCACTAAAAACCCGCCGTGTAGGGGAACGATGCACTTTAAAACTGTCGAGAGCTCAGTCCTCCCGTTGGTGTGGTGTGATAGTTAGAAGAGGTGTGCCAGCTCAGGTGTCGTCCACGTCACTTGACCATGGTTCAAAATTACGATGTCCGTCGCCAAAAGTCATCGTGTAACTGAACAGTGCTACGTTAATATTCACTCACTGAAAAGAATGTTGAACTTTCAATGTATAACTATTTCATAGAACTATATTGAAAATGCTTTAATTTTAAAAAATTGCAAACTATGGAATACAATTCGATTGACTCAAGGAACGGTAACTTCGATGGAAATGGGGTCTCAAGTTTTTGAATACAAAAAGAGCTATTGTACTACTATAAACTTCGTTAGAAAATTTGAGTTTTAAACAACTCTTTATTTGTAATTAAAATACTTGGACTTAATTATATTTACTTTTCCAGTGTAAGTAATTCTCAACATAACAAGACAGTGACAGTAATAATTCTATAATTTCAATTATAGCCTAAGGGGAAGCATTTTTTTTATTTGAAGTAAAATGGAAAATTAATATCACTTGTGTAAAAATATATCATTTGCAATGTACATTTATGTGTGAATTTCCATCAACATAGATATCAAAAAGGAAATATTTAGCTAACATAGTTGATTCTTAACTTCAGTTTAAGAACTTTCAAATTTTTAGACTGACCAATCAGCAACGATTTCAAATGAATTGATGACTTTCCCAAGTTTGAATATTTTATCTACGTATATCAAACTTTAGAAAAGAGTTAGTCTTGTTAGTAGCCATCTTAAAAAAAATAATAATAAATATTAAAATATCATTCCTTTTAGATATCATTATTAAAAAGCACATAAGAACTTAAAATTTTGATCTGAGGTACATCGGGTAATAGATAGCTGGATAACAAAAGACAGATCGAGGAGAAAGTTTGAAAACCACTGTGCTTTATACTAATTAATCAAGGAATTTTTCTCTGAACATAAACATTAAAAATTGAACCGTATTTCCAAATAGTAATTGACAGAAACAGATGTTATAGTTCTACTTTAGAGGTTTAAATATGCGATTAAAAAATATTTCTCAAGTATGAGAAAACAATTACAGAGTTCTATATTTTCTAGACGTAGCTTTGTAATTGAGAGGCTCTAGGGTCTAATCACCATTTTAATTGTTTTTTTTTTTTGTTTTTTTGTTTGATTTTCCCAAAAATTATTTGCAAAACACATGAAAAGTTTTTCTTACTCCAGAGGAAAGTAGAATTAATTGCATTCGAAATTATACAAATAACAGAAAACAATAAAATCAGCGAAATAAGCTCCTATCTTTGAAGTGGCTCTGTTCAAATTTGTTTGAAAAATTGTCTCAACCCGGCGGTTACAGGTGTGGGTTGGGTCATTGATGAGGCAAACTGATGATTAACTTTCCACAATTAATTTAACACACTCCTTTCTAAGGTTTAAATAGCATTTACATTAGCATAAAATCAAGTAATCTTCACGGAAGGCTGTTTTAAACTCAAACCACAGTTAAAGAATAATTTCCCCAAAAGGGCTAGTTGAAGACCCATCACAAAATTACAAACGCGTTTCAGCTTAGTGAAGCTTAATCAGATATTAGAAAAACGAATACCCTTAACACTCTAATGACGTAATTATTATTCTATTTTGTTCTGCAGCAGGGGCGTCAAACCCGTGGACCATGACGAACATTTTGCGGTCCGGTCAGTATATAGGCACTCAATAATATATAATAAAATATCAAAATTTCTCCTGGAATTGGAAAGATGGTAGAAGAGAAGATATGTCAAGTGTCAAACAGATGCAATTTCAACTAATAATGGTAAGACAATGTCTCAAGTTAACCGTGAAAGTGGAACAACGGTAGTAAAACGCTAACGACTAGGAGACTATCAAACTTGATCTTATCTTAATAAAGAACAAACCTATCATCCGATTTATTCTAATATCAAATCAATCCTAGTGAACAATTGCCCTTTAAATTTTCCTTTTAATAAGAATCAAATCACTATAATTCTAATATTATACCTTCAGTAGCAATCTCACCTGGCTCGAGTATATCTTCGCTCATTCTCTCTTTCAAGCTAGAAAACCTCGCCTATTTATAGTAAGTTAATTTACATATCACGATTCTCTTCTTCCGAAGGGTTGGTTGTGAATGACACTAATTGATAAACCAAAGAGGATTAGTTGGTAAAATGCGTATAGATCCGTCACAAATTTAGTAAATAAATCTTTTAAATAGATAAAATGTGGTTTCATTTGATTAAATTTTCTTTTATAATTGAAGTCTGGTTTTTAATGAGTACCACTGTCGCAGACCCCCCCTTCTACACCTCATGGACCCTCAAATTATTTTTTCGCTGACGTGGACCCCTCGCAGGTCGTCATAAACCACTTTGGAAATCACTACTATACAGAATCATTACTTATTTAGACGAAAGGATGCAGTCGGTTTGTGAGATTGTGAATCAGGAACATTGTGACGTCGCCCCCTTCGGGTGACCCTCTCTTTGATTATCAGCGTGAGCTAGAGGTGTAGGAATAAAGGAAGAACTAGGAGCCGTCATGATCTTAATATGACTTTATTAAGATCTTTAACTTAATCGTTTAACAAATTAGATTATAATAATATAAGTGAGAGAATCTCTATGGTGGCAAAACACACAATATATATAATACCAAAATTACATAACTCGGACCACTATCAATAACTGACTCGCCTAAACTCAATTCCAATACTGTCACAGATCCTAATATTAAATAGTCAATCCTACCTTGATGTAGTCTGAAGTAGCGATCACAATAATCCTAGATGAAGCTGCGTATTTACTCGAGTGCAATGGTATGCACCTTGACTTAAAAGTTCTATATCATATATAACTTCCGATAGCTGTCACTTAATGTTTTCCACAACCTCTTCACGCTTGAAACGCGGATTATATTTACATTACTCAAATTGCCACTTGGCTTACTCTAACTTCTGATATTTAAAAGCTTTCTAATTTGCATCTTTCCTTCACACTTCACTTCTTGGATTTTGTTGGAAAAGCGTTGCCATTAGTTCTGGCCCCAAAAATCCCGAAGGAAATGTTAAAGAAAAGACGCGTGAGCCCGTCGCAACATTTGTTACGCGTTCCGTTCGTAAGAGTATTTCACAACGTGTGCTATATACCGTCTACTTAAAAAGGTCACAGGTGGGGTCTACTTTTACATACGGGCCTAAGTTCTCTAGAAATCGTAAGGCGTTGCTGTTCACGCATGCCCTGAATTAATTTGTTTACCCCTAAGGGGTAAACCATTTGTTTACCTTTGTTTACCACCTTTGTTTACCCCATTATCTTAATACCGTTAAAAATTAAAGAAGAATATGCGGTAAATGCTATTAAGAAGTGACATTTTTTGTAGCACATTATTTTATTGTAAATCTTCTTAAAATGAGGAAATAAGAAAGTGAAAAAACCCCGTGATTATTCAAATAAAAAATAGTATTATTACAGTAAAAAAATTATTAGTATTCAGAGAGAGAGAAAGAGAGTGTGTCGAGATATTTCTAATAATAGTTCCTGAGTATTTTTTCTTATCAGTGTAACCTCTCGGGTTACAGATCAACATGAGTATAAGGCAAGGACACTGGTCCTTATGAAGAATGATATAAAACTGATAAAAATCGACAGATTATTTATCACCCAATTGGACTAAAATCTTATTAGTGAGATCAATACTACATATATATATATAAGTATAAAGAAGAAGAGTCACTCTCTCAGTCAATCATCACGATATCTCCGAAACTATTAGACCAACAGATTTGAAACTTGGTAGGCATTTTCCTTTTATGGAAGAGAGACCTACTAAGAAAGAATTTTATGAAAATCGATCCTCAAGGAGGTTGTAAGAGTTTAAGGGGTATTAGAAAAAAAGTCCTGTTTTTTTTAACTGTTAAACCTACATACTTGAAATTTGTTAAGAATGTATCGTTTGTTGAATAGAGATTTGCTAAGAATGGGTTTGATGGGAAATAAATTCCTATGGGGGGGGGGGTTGTTGAAAGTTACTGGCGCTAATAAATAAAAAAAAGTCCCATTTTCAAATTACTAGACCTACAGTAATGAAATGTGGTATGCATGTTTTTTTTTTTCTGTTAAGTTAAAATCCGCTAAAAACGAGTTTTACGGAAGTCGACTTTCAAGGAGAGAGAGGGTGGGTACGGGACATATGAATAGAAATATTCTCCTTCATAATCTATCAGACTAAGACTTAAAATTTGGCAAGCATGTTTATTTTCCTGAGTAGAGAACAACTAAAAAAGAGTTCTGATCCACTAAACATGCTCCACTTTGGGAGAGGAGCTTGCAAAAGCGTAGTAAAAGATAATTCTCTACTTCAATTTTAGACATTGAAGTCCTGTCCTTTTTAAATCAAGGGATGGTTATAAGACTGTTTTTCAATACAATTGAACTCTTAACATATATATATATATATATATATATATGTATGTATATACATATATATGTATATATATGTATATATATATGTGTATATATATGTATATATATGTATATATGTATATATATAAAGAGTGTTTTTTTTCCTGGTATAGAAGTTTAAGTTGGCGACCGATTTAACAGCTGTCAAGTGATTTATTCTCAGTTTGGTTTGGCAATTCATCATGAATAGACTCACGCCTGAACAACGCTTTTAGATTCGTCGAATGGGCCCAAAACGAGATTGCCGTTGTTCCCGATTTTCATAAGCGAATTTTGTTTAGCGATGAAGCGCACTTCTGGTTGAATGGCTACGTCAACAAACAAAACTTCCGCATTTGGAGTGAAGCTAATCCACATGTGTATGTCGAAACACCGTTACATCCAGAAAAACTGACTGTTTGGTGCGCTTTAGGGGCTGATGGAATCATTGGTCCGTACTTCTTCAAAAACGATGAAGGCCACAACGTTACAGTCAATGGTGATCGGTATAGAGCCATGATTACTAACTTTTTTTTCCTGAATTGAACAATCATGATGTCCAGGAGCTGTGGTTCCAACAAGACGGCGCAACATGTCACACAGCTCGTGCCACAATCGATTTATTGAAAGACACGTTTGGTGACCGCCTAATTTCACGTTTTGGACCTGTGAATTGGCCTCCAAGATCTTGTGATTTAACACCGCTAGACTATTTTCTGTGGGGCTATGTAAAGTCATTGGTCTATGCGGATAAGCCACAAACGCTTGACCATTTGGAAGACAAGATTCGCCGTGTTATTGCCGATATACGGCCACAAATGTTGGAAAAAGTCATCGAAAATTGGACGTCCAGATTGGAGTACATCCGAGCCAGCCGTGGCAGTCATATGCCAGAAATCATATTTAAAAAAATGAAATGCCACAAGATTATCTTTCGAATAAAAAAAATTCATGTCAATCGAATAATACATCATTGTTTTATTGCAATTTAAAGTTCTATACGTCTAAAAAAAACACCCTTTATATGTATATATGTATATATATATATATATATATATATATATATATATATATATATATATATATATATATATATATATATATATATATATATATATATATATATATGGGAAATTTCTACATGAACATTCTACAGAGGGCGCTGTCAAGGCAGCCACCAGGAGTTAACGAAGGGGAAGATGATTCAGCGAGCGGACGCTAGACGCTGAGGTCGATGATCCGGGGCTGAAGGAAGAGTGACGAGAACGGTGGCCGAGTAGGGACCCACCAACCCGTTGTCCACGAGAGAGACACGCAGCTCACTCTCAGCACGAGGGCTTAATCGAATTGTAGATACTGTATTATATGTGTTAAACGTCTGTCCTAGTGAGTAGAACTGTGTATTTTGTCCAGCATTAAACGTTAGATTAGAAACAAACGAGAGTGTGATTATTGAATACCCCTAGAACTGTACCATAATCCCACATGTATATATATATGTATATACATGTATATATATATGTATATGTATGTATATATGTATATATATGTATATATATATATATATATATATATATGTATATATATGTATACATGTGTGTGGGCTTGTCATTGGCCTAATTATCAGAATGAGTAACTCTCCAAGATGAAAAATAAAACTTTTAATATCATCTAATGGAGTATTTTGAACCTCTCCATTGTATTACTTTATATGTGCTACAAAAATATCGCTAATTCATAACTGCGTTGAAATAATTCCCGTGCATCGTAAAAATAAACAGTTTTTACTTACTCTTGTTAAGTTCACCCAAAAGGTGTTACGCATTCTGATAATTAGGCCACCGATACATATATCTCCATACAAAATTATGGGATGCTCAACGAAGAGGGAGGATAACGGTTAGTAAATAAATAAAACTAAATCACGGGAATAGATATTTATGTATCAATTGAGTTCTCTACTTCGGTGAAACAGATTTCATTCCAGCAAGTGAAGAAATTTGATTGGGTAACTTCCGATACTGTTCATCACAGTCAGAGCCTGAAGGTCGACCCGGACAGAGACAATAAATCTTCCAGACAAGCATATTAAGAGCCCAGCTGTCCTTAACCTGTTCAAATGACCCGCACCGGTGAATGAGAGTGAAAATTCACTCGTAACAATCAAAAGAAGAGCAGGTAAAAGTCGACCCAAATATCATCTTCTGCAGCCCGCACTGTTGGTTATGACCCTTTTTTCCGGGCGCTGAACACTCATTTTTTCAACAGCGTTTTGTTTTCCAGTTCCGATTCTTTTTTAATGATACTCTCACCATTCGCTTTCTATCTCCTAATGGATTGTTGAGAAATTCAACCTGAGATAGATGGTGGCGGTGGTTTATTTTTGGAATGTGCACCTGAATTGTCTCGGCAGATGTGGAACGGATGTTTTTATGGTGGTTTTTTTTTTTTTTTTTTTGGTCTTATGTCATTTTTACAATGGTGATTAGTCTTGTTTTCGAGTGATGGCTTGAGGCAGTTGTTTTGAAAAATTTTCGTTGTTTCTATCGTCAAAAATAGTTTTACTGAAATTTTTTGACTTGTAACAAGGAATTTAATTTCGGTGAAAATTCACTTTTTATAGAATGGGCCATAAATAGGGCTATAATAAGTGTAAATTCTGATCATAATTCTTACATTAAACTACAGTTAATTTATTGAGGTATCTGAATACTCTAAAATCATGATTTTTTTTGAAAATATTGACAATTTTTTATGATTTTATTTTATAGGCTATCTTATTAGCTTTAAAGAAATACTAAGTATTCTATTTTTCATCCACTAAAACAAAAACTAAAGAGTGTTTTTTTTCCAGGTATAGAAGTTTAAGTTGGCATTATTTTCCAAGATGGCGACCGATTTAACAGCTGTCAAGTGATTTATTCTCAGTTTGGTTTGGCAATTCATCATGAATAGACTCACGCCTGAACAACGCTTTCAAATTGTGCAATTTTATTTCAAAAATAATGGTTCTGTGCGGAATACGTATTCCCGATTTTCATAAGCGACTTTTGTTTAGCGATGAAGCGCACTTCTGGTTGAATGGCTACGTCAACAAACAAAACTGCCGCATTTGGAGTGAAGCTAATCCACAAGTGTATGTCGAAACACCGTTACATCCAGAAAAACTGACTGGTGCGCTTTATGGGCTGGTGAAATCATTGGTCCGTACTTCTTCAAAAACGATGAAGGCCAGATTGGACTACATCCGAGCCAGCCGTGGCAGTCATATGCCAGAAATCATATTTAAAATGTAATGCCTCAAGATTATCTTACGAATAAAAAAAATTCATGTCAATCGAATAATACATCGTTGTTTTATTGCAATTTAATGTTCTATATCTCTAAAAAAACACCCAAATCAAGTGTTTTATTAAAAGCAGATGCCACTACTTTAAGCAAGATGTCATACTTTAAAATAAATTTTACTCGAAATGTGTTTTTTTTTCTTTTTTGAAAAAAAAAGAAATCAAAAAGTTTTGAAAATAATTAACTGAAATTGTTTGTGTATATTCTGTAAAATAGTAGAAGTGTTTTAAACTTCAGATTTTTCAATCATGGCTTTATTACAAAATTTACAGTCCCTTATGTGAATATAATCGCTGTATTTTTAATTAATTTCATATAATAACTAAGATAAAGTGCTCTAGTTTTGGTAAAAATTAAAATATCTCTTATCTTGAAGGTCATTTCAAAAAGCAACTCATTGAAATAGAAAAATGGACAGTTTCTTCATTTACTATTTGTACAAAGCGGGCCCCGTTTATGAAATTTTTTGTTAATTTTTACCCATTTTTCTCATTTTAATAGAAATAATTTATTTTTCTCTTCTTAATTTTAACCTTTTTTTCTTCAAATGTATTAAACAAATCTAAAAACCACAAAAAAAAAATCTCCATTTTTTTAAAAAATCGCAAGTACACGGATACCTTAAGACATTTTTTTTAAAAAAATTTTTAAAGATATTTACTTATTTCTCTGGCATTTTTTAAAATGTTAGTGAGAATTTTTGTATTAATATGCAATTTGGAAATTTGAAAACAGAATGTTTTCATTATCAGTGCGATAGTTTGACTCAATTCATTTTTTGCCAATTGTTAATATTGAAAAACCTTTCGTAGATAACACTTTATGATACTTTATAATACTTTATCTATTTTAGTATTGATAAATACATATAATGTGGTATAAAGATTGTGATGTAGAAGATAAAATAGAATATTGATAGGATGAAAAAGTTTTATTGCACGCACATTTAACACAAAATTACATCGAAATTACTGATGTATGTTAAGTCTGTCAAGGTTCAAATTCTTCCCATTGGTGTGGTGTAGAAGTATGGTGAAGGGGGTGTAAACTCAGTTGTTGATATCATCACTTGACTGCGGCTCAAAATACGAGGTCTCTGTCCAATAGCCCTCGCGTTGCTTTCACAGAGCGACGTCAATTAAAATCAAATCAAACCTGAGTGTGACAAAAATATTTTGCGTGCCGGCCGTAAAATCCGGAGTATAATGTATTTTTTTAACATTAAAAATTTATCGAAATTTACTGGTGTGCGTTATAAGTCTAATATATTCATGTCCATAAATTAAGGATAATTCAGAATCACAAAGAAATTGAACTTTAAAATAAAAATTTCACCTGTAGAATTATCACACACATCTTGAAGAAGAATATGCAAATTACAGGAAACCACCAGATGGCGCGGATAGTACGTCACAATGATGAGAATGTAAGAGAGGGGTATATAAGGAATGATGGCAAAGAAGTAAAATTGTTCACAAGCGCTTTAAAAGCCTTTCAGTGCAATAACCGCATAGTTACTGCACAAAGGAAGCATTTGGATGATTTTTTTTACGTGGTAGAATTATTGGACGACTGGAATGTGGACGTACCCAGCTGGAAGTATCCGAGGAACTTGGAATAGCCCATAGTGTCATCTCCAGGCTTTGGCAACGTTTCCAAGATGATGGTAATGTGATTAAATGTTACAGCACAGGTCGCCCCTGAGATACAACGCCGAATGAGGACTGGTATATATTTGGCAGTTACTGCCAAAAGAAACAGACGGAGCACAGCATCAGACCTGTCTCGTCAGCTCTCTTCAGCTACCGGTACGACAGTTTCAAGGCAGACCGTGTACAGACGCTTAGGGCACATTGGTCTATATGCTCGTAGGCCTGTCAGATGTGTTCCACTTACCGCAACTCACTGTCGCCTGCGATTAACCTGGAGTAGAGAGCATGTATTGTGGACACCAAAACAGTGGTCTTGTGTGATGTTTTCCGACGATTCCAGGTTTAGTTTGCAGTCTGATTCTTGCCGGAATTTAATATGGAGAGTGCAAGGTACCCGTTACCACCAAGTGAACACCATTGAACGACACCGTTACGGTGGTGCAGGATGGCTCGCGTTTGGGGAGGAATTAATCTTGGTTCCAGAACTGACTTGCATGTTCACAGTGTAACGATGACAGGCCACATCTATAGAGATGTCATTCTGGAACAACATGTACGTTTGTTTCGGGGCGCCATGGGTGCTGAATTTCTGTTTATGGATGACAACGCCCGTCCTCACCGTGCAAACATTGTAGACGAATGCCTTCAATCGGAGGATATCACCCATATGGATTGGCCAGCATAATCACCGGACTTGAATCCAATGGAGCATGTGTGGGATATGCTTGGCCGACGAATTGCAGCCCGTCAACCCCCTCCCACCTGTCTACCGGAACTTCGGAGGGCCTTGCTTGTTGAGTGGTGTAATATTCCCCAAGATAAGATTGATAATTTGATACTCAGCATGCCTAGGCGTTGTAAGGCCTGTATTGCATCGTCCGGGAGACATACTCCGCATTAACCATCATACTAACCATGTTATACTGTTTTATGTAAATAGGTCCTTTTTTGAAATTTTTTCCATGGAGTAAAAATCGCAATTTTTATTAATTATGTCAAACATATAGCATCTTTTTTGCTATATGTTTAATAAATAGACTTTACAAATAAGTCAAATTTGTTTTGCTTCTGTCTCTTTCTTTGCCTGAACTTCATTATCTTTAATTTATGGACATGAGTGTATATAAATGAAAGCCTTAACCTTTGTGCGGGCAGTAGCTAATAGGTCTAACCACATAACCAAAAATTTTTCTCCAAGTTAGTGGTGAATATTTAGTCTATCCACATGCGTTAATTGAAACTAAAACGCATAGAAATCAATACAGATGGCAGAACGATACTTTTTTTTTGCATTTCATGTCCTCTGATGGGTAGTTAGAAACAGTTTTTTCTTGGTGTAAATCTACAAATTGTATTTTGATTACTATAAATAAAACTTCTGATCTGTGAAAAAAAATTTCGACAAGTTTTAAGTATACTTTTCGCTCATCTTAATGAATTAAGCAAATGTGCAATGAAAGAAAAGGTTTTATTTAGGTTTTTGGAAAGCTTTTATAAGTGGATAGAGGCTATATCCACTGCCCACATAGAACAGAAAAATGACCTTTAAATTTTCACTCTTCCTCCATTTGAGAGAGTCAAAATAGAAGGTGATCTGTACAGGAGATTCTCTTTTTGCAATACCAGAAAAGACGTTCATCGCTCTCGATAGCTGTGTCGGTCCTGCAACGTACCACTGTGTCTTCAAGTAAATGGTTCTACTTGCTTTGAAAAGCTCTACAGTAAATAGCTGTCAAATTTATGAAATAGCTAACTTAAATCCTCAAAAATATTACTTTATTTCAAACTTTTTATACTAAAATATAAAATGTGGATATATACCAATTTCAATGTATATTTTAGTAAGTATTCTAGATTGTACGATTATTCTATTATTATTTTATTACACTTAATTGTCATTGAAATAGTTGTTTGCATAAATGTTAGTTTTTCATGAAGCGTTTATTGTAATATGATTCATTATTTCTGTCCTGAAAAGTAGGTTAAATGTCTTAGCGTCTAGCCACCACCCAGGGAAAAAAACCCTGATCAGATATTTTTTGTGACTAAATAATATTTATAAAGGATGAGAACATTACATTTATCAAGTATTTTATCACGGAAAAGTGTATTTTAGCATTGTTCCCGCGAAAGGGTTAAAAGAATGAAAAAGATGAGTATATGAAAAAAATCAGACTTCTATATGTGTGTATTTAAATGCTGTTTATTTATATATATAAACTAAATGACATTCCTTGTGAATTTTCATTATTGGATATCATAAAAAATTCGTCGCATTATATCTTCAGGCACATCATCGAATTCTGTTTCATCTCATCATCATCACAGTTACTCAATTCCTTAAATTTTTTAATAATCATCTTCCATTTCATCTAGATCAGAGATACCCAAGCTGTTTGGGAAGAGAGCCCCTATTTGATAAAAAATAATCCTTTATGCCACTTCCAAATTTTCCAGAAAGTACGGAAAACTGAAAAAAATTTTACTTATAGGCTTATTATGGGAATTTCACGCAAGTACTTTTGTATGCAAGTCTATGCAGTCAAAACTTAAAATTTATATAATAAATGAGATAAAAGTACAAACTTGGGTTTTATTGTTAATAAACTTTTTACAAGTTCTCAATTCAGTTAGGTTAGGTATAAACTAAAAATAAATACCTTAAATCATTTAATACAAAATAATTATTAAACATTGAGTACTTACTTAATGTGTCTTTAGAATTACAATATTTTTTTTCTAAGTCATCTCTATGAGGATTAGCTCTTGCAGATGCTAAAAAAAATTAGGTTACTGTAGGTGCATATCAGATAGTTTTGAGTGATATCTATTTTAATGTGTTCAACAGAAAACTTATATTTTGAGAGGGGTTTTTTGTGTGGTTTATTTATTTATTATTTATTTATTTTGCTTTATTTTTTTGTTTGTTTCATTATTATTGTGACAACCCTGTTTCAATTAAATTGTAAGAAAAGGATTATTTATTATTATTTTTTCAGAATTTTTTAAATTTTTCAGTAAGTCTTCGCGTGCCACTGTGCCACACTGGAGCACTTGTGCTATCCCTGATCTAGATGTTAAATATGTTACATTTTTAATGACTTTTGAACTATGTCTGGTTTAAATTCATTTCAGGCTTTCAGTATCCATTCATGCATTATTTCTAGATTTGAAAAAATAAGAGTATTGAACTTTACATTTCAGGTTTCTTCGTAAAAAGGGGGTGTGCGTTATGCTGTGAATATACCTAAAAATTTCAGTTTGAAATTATATTCAGTCTATTAAATGCCAGTGCACGTAAAACAAACGAATATACGTCATGTTGTTTTAGATTTATATGTGTTTTGCTTATACTTTAGATTATTTTTTGTCATTTTTCTTTAAAATTTTTGGTACTTTTCAGGGATATTTTAAAAGTTTTGGGTATCATTTTTATCTTAGCCTGCTGCTAATATTTTTATCTTCTAGTGAGGCTGCGGATTGGTATTTTTACTATTGCAGATCTAGAACATTCCCCGGGAGCTGGTGTCAGTTTTTAATGCGTCACCATGTAGGAAACACCAACTACCACAAGTAATTTTGTCACTCAGTTTCCTCCCCAGAGGAAAGCACCTGAGCTCTAACGATGTGAGCTTGTTTTAGGAATTTAATTTTGCCGAAGCATCCAAGCAAGACATACAATCAAGGGATCTTTTACATGCCGCATAATCACACGCCATGGACGCTATCGATTTTTTGCATCATGAAAATCTGCCAGCTTGAGCCGGAGTTAAACCCACAAACTTAGGTACAGAAGGCCTGCAACAAACCAACTATGACAACCAGCCCGCGTTGCTACTAATATAATATTTCTACATGAAGTAACAGTTTAAAAAAGAGACGAAAGTCCTTACAGGTTCATCATATTTTAAAATACTCCAAAACAATTATAAAACTGAAGACTAAAGGAAAAAAATTAAATTTTTATTTTGGAAAAAATCCTTATCGATTTTGTACGCTGTGAAGTTTCTTTGTTGAATAACTTTTAGTTTTAAAAAATTACCAATAGAAAGTATATAATTGTTGCGTGTTTAGTTTTATTTTTAGTACATAATTTAGGTTCCTTTTTGTAATATGGCATCTACAAAATTATAATTCATTTAATTTTACCTTTTACAGAAAGCTATTTGCTTGATTGATAAATTTAAATAAAAATAGAGAGCCTGATTTTCTATGGATTTTCCCCTGATGGACACTAGAAAAAATAGATGAATTAAAATCAAAATGGATATTATATTAATATGCAACTTTCTGAACATTAAAGAATTTAGAACAAGATATTAATATGAGAAAAAAAATTTATTTAAAAGAATTGTTCGAATTCTGGTCGTATTCTGTAGTATTAAAAGTGGAAAGCCTTAAGCACAGAGCATTGACGTTTGATCAATTCAAAAAGTAATAAGAACCATTTTTCATAATTCGCGTGCCTACATCCCATTATTTAATATACGTCTCCATGTCCTCACGTCTAAGGAATACTAATATTTCCACAATCCCTAAATCATTTCATTCCGAATTTAAATAACGTTCTTGTAACCGTGGAATTCACGTTGGCTTCTATGTTCTGCTTCCTTTCTCTCTTAATAACAACGTTTCTTATTTTGAATGTTATGAACTTTTACTTCAGTACGAAATGAAATTGTTTCCTTCACAATAAATGAAAAAAATAATATACATGGAGCACAGTGAGAAATGTTTTTGGTAATGTAGTAAAAAACGCGAAGGATGCAGTTAATATTCTGTAGGCAAATCTATTAAATGGAACGTTTAGTAGAGGGGAAAAAATGGTAAAATGATGTTTGATTCCATGATGAAATTATACAAGGATATCGTACATCACAAGTGAAAAATCTAAAATGCAGTGCTTGTCCATTCATTTTTCCGCTTGCAAAAATACTTATTTGATTTTAAAAATAATTACTGATTTTGAGTTATAAATAACTACATATTTTGTATTCTAATACAAAAACCTGATTTTTTTCACAATTCCTACTAATAATTCCTTCTCTCTCTCTATATATATATATGTTTATTTATATATATGTAATAATTCCCAGTAATTTAAACTTTAACAGATCTTGATTTATTCATGGTCCAGTCCTTCAGGTCAACCATTTAATTAGTTACCCGTCTAACGGAGACTTCTAGAACTGCATCCATCCGCCACCCAAATCATGTGATGTCCCACTCGGTATAA
This sequence comes from Trichonephila clavipes, assembly GCA_019973935.1. Lineage (NCBI taxonomy): Eukaryota > Metazoa > Arthropoda > Arachnida > Araneae > Nephilidae > Trichonephila > Trichonephila clavipes. Next base: position 31,404 of record BMAU01016906.1, read on the forward strand.
GTACCGAGATCACTGGAAAGTTTCTCTCTTCTGTCTGTCTTTAATCATGTAGTCGGCTGCCCTGCTTAGTGTCGTAGTTTCTTTGTTCTGTGTAGTGCCGTCCATGCTTTGTGTCTTTAAGGTTACTGGAACTTCTGCGAGAGGGAAAAATGAACTTTTTTTACACCAAATTTAAATGGTACTCGCTTACTTAAATTAAAAGCAACGGAAGTAAAATTTTTAAGTTAAATTATCTGTACATTTATGCACCTGTTAATGTAAAAAAATTCCATTTTAAATTACAATTAAATCTGTATGAGCAATAAACAATCAACAGCTTTTTTTTTTATTTTCGAGACATGTTCTTACCTTTAGGTACACTTCGCATAAAACCCACTGCATATATAGCTATAAAATTTTACAGAGTTTTTGCAAAAACAATATTCTATAAAATGAATGAAATGAAATTTTAAAAAATAAATTTATAAAAATTTAAAAACTTTTAAATTTAGTGATTCAAATTTCCTTTAAATTTTTAAGCAGAAATTGTGCTACATCTAAAATTTGTGAATGTTTATTTGAAAACGAATTCATTCACTTTTTTGAAAATTTGTGGATCTTAAAATATGCAAAATATCAGCAATATAGGTAAAGTACATTTTGATAAAAGTGTACCGGAATGAACAAAAAATGCATTTTGAGAAAATAGCAAATAAAGATATTTTCATATATGATTTGTAAAATAATATTTTTTAATGTAATATAAAGTCGTACCATAAATAATTGGATTTTTTGCATCATTTCTCAGTTTTTAAATTGTAAGTTTAAAATTCTAGATTATTTAGAAGTCTTGTTAATTACTCTTTCTTTACTTCATCGACACGTGTTGACAACGATTCACACCTTCTTCCGTTTAAAATACCAAAAATTTATGTTTATAAGTTTTAGTATTTTTACTTGACTTTGAACATCATCATTACAGGATATTACAGACTTCCTTATACATATTTTTATTGTTATAAAAATACACAAAAAAATGACTTTGATTAATTTAAAAATTTAATTTGATGTCCTATTTAAATGAGGAACTCTGTTTTTAAAAATTATAACAAAAAAATCTCTATTTTTACTCAAACATATGAATATTTATTTTAAAGTAAAACCAATAGTTATAAACATATAGATTTATTCATGAGTATTCAAATGTGAACAATAAGCAGTTAGGAAAAACGAAATGTCTGTTTTACAAGCTATGCACTTAATTTAGAATAATCCTGAAGATCCCCTTTGTACTAAATACACTTGATTTATAATTTAAAAACTACACTGTGTATTTATTAACGTAAAACTAAACATAATTAACATCTCAAAAACCAAAAAAAAGTTTTTAATTTTGTAACTAACAATTTAAATTTTCCGTAATTTTTGCAGAAAAAAATGTAGAATTTTCAATAAATTTGAACATATAATGCAGAAAAATCACATTCTTTGTATAGAAAAATTAGTTTTTTACAATACATATTATACACAGAATGGATTTTGAAGAAAGAATACCTGAATCATACTTACATCACATTTGCTTACAATTTTAAAATTCAATTTTCTAGCGTTCTGTTTGTCCCATTTTCATAAATAATGCATCAATGGATGCAGAAAAGTGCCCTCTATTTTTTAAAAGTAAAATAAAAAAAATGCAAAATTTGAAGCAGTTTCACGTCACAGTTATCTTAAAATGCCTATGTGTTTCAAAATGAGCAATAAAATGGATTTACTAATCACAAGATTGCCTCATAAATAACATTGAATACGCAACGTCAACCAACACAGAAAATGTATCTAATATATATACTATATCTAATATATGTTTTATCACTCACCACCGGCCACGTCCTGTCCTTTCGTTACAGTACCATCCACTCGTCATGACATTATAGTTATTTACCACTCTCCAGAAATATTATAGGAGTATTTCATATATATATCTTGTTCAAATTTTCAATCGTTAATAAAATACTTTTTTTAAACTTGTAGTGGATGTCACTTGATGTTAATACAGTTTTTTTAAAATATTAATTCATTAATTAAATTTTACTTTTTAATTTTAAATTTATTCTGCGTTATTTTTGACGAAGTTAGAACTAGAAACAACAGATGGCATCAGCAAGTTTTTCTAAAGAATTTTTTCTTGGCTTCGAATATCTTTTTTTCAATTTGTGGTGGATGACACTTGATTTTGATACAATTTTTTCAATTTCTACTATTATAACTCACATTGTCTATATACAATTGCGTATTTATTTATTTATCATGGTGGAATTTTCAATCGTTAATAAAATAAATTTTAAAGCGCTCAATTGAGCTGGAAATTTATATAAATGATTATTTTGGTTGACAATACAGTAATTTTTTTAATTATTATAAAAATTAATTGATTAAGACGAGTTTTTCAAAGAATTACAAATACAGTCACATTGGCATCATTTTTGGTGACTTAGCGGCCATTTTGGCGACTTGTATCAAAAAAGGTTTTTTCTCACATTTTAAAGCGCTCATTTGAGCATAAATTTTCCATACACTAATGTTTTGGGTAAAAATACGATAACTTAATTATAATTAATTAAAATTAATTGATTAAAAATAATTATCTGAAGAATTACAGATTCAGCCACGTTGGTTTCATTTTTAGCGCGACTTGGGATAAAACTTTAAAATATTTTTTTCTCCCGTTTTACAGCATTCAGTTGAACTGAAATTTTATATACACGATTGTTTTGAATAATAATTCGATACTTTAATGATAATTAATAAAATTTAATTGTCACTTAATGTTGTGATTCTGTCATATATATATATACATATTTATATAGTAATTGTAATTATTTAATAAAAAGTAGCTAAAATAAAATATTTCTTTGTTAATCTGACTAAGTAGGAATGGACTTAAAAAAAGATTTATATTACTTGTTCAAAGAATAATTCCTTAATTAAATTTAATTAACTGAAACAAAATTTTTCTTTGCTGATATAAGTAGGAATTCTCTTTAAAAAAAAATTTTTTTTATTACTTGTTATGTTTTAGCTTTACTAATACATGCAATTATGTTTAATTCTGCTGTCATATATTTTTATGCAATACGAAATGTTCTAACACCTTAGTAACTATAATAATTATTCTCTTTGTATTTTTAATACAGTAGCAGAAATATTTTAATCGTTAAATACATTCAAGCTAGAAATTTCATCAGGATTTAATTTATTTAGCAATTAATGTTTTTCGGATTAAAACTTCTCTCAAAGTCTAGAACGATAATTATGCATAATAATAAATCTTGTATTCCCCTTTAAAATAAATTAAGAGAAAAAAATGTCACGCAAAATTTAAAAGTTTATCTAATTTTCCTCTTCAACATTCGCAATATTTTTATTTTGTTTATTTAAGGAATTCCAAAAAAAAAAAGATTTGATGAACCCTTTATTCCATTCTATTACTCTAATAAGCAATCACAACTATTTTGAAACTATGAGACTTAACATTAAAAACTTTAATATCGGGAGAAAAATAAAATAATCTAAGCAATTTTAAAATATCAAAACGAAAACTAGATTTTTTACAAAGTTTTTCAAAAGAAGAATATAAACAGACAAGAATCCCCACACCGGGCCGTGGGTAACCTAGTGGTTAGAGCATCGGACTCCAGACCGGAAGGCCTGGGTTCGATGTCCGATGCCACCAAATGCCCTCCGAGTACACACGGAGTACGTGCTCGTTAAATTAGTGGGTCCGAAAAGTCTTGTGGGCTGAGTCACGAGCGTAGGGACTGGAGAATATTTCCCTCCCCTTCAGTTCCATGCAGAAATTGTGAGATGGAGATAGAGGTGGTGTCGCCACCTATCGTCTCTTCGGGGAATTTCACCGAGCTAAATCGTACTGTCACCTGTATGGTGCTCAAGACCAACGACAGGCGTACTTCTAGCCCTTTGCCACGATGAATTTCGTGAACCTCGATCTGACAGGTCACATTAGAAACAACAACAGAAATGTTCAAAATATAAAATCTAAAATAAAGGAGAAGGTATCAGGACTCAAACCACACACAGCGAAACTTCAGCCATAAGTTCCTAACCATAATCCCTAGACTACTGGGGCATCTTCGTAAATGCAAAAAGGGTTAGGTGTTGTGAATTATTTTTCTTTTTATAATGAAAAAAATGCTTATTTGAGTCAATATCTATTTAGTAAATTTTAATGAGAAGAGAGGGTACCATTTCAAAAGCCAGATCCTCACCAATTGAAGGTGGTCCAAAATTATAAGATATGCTGTCCCTTGATGCGCGGATTTAAAAATTTGTAAATTATTAAATTTTATAGAAAAATAAATAAAATAAAATGAAATATATATATATATATATATATATATATAATATATATATATATATATATATATATATATATATATATATATATAACAAATCATATAAAAAAATTAAGTCAATTCCTACTTAGATCAACAAAGAAAAATTTTATTTTTGTTACCTTTTATTAAATAGTTAAAATTAATATAAATATGTATATACATATGACAGAATCACAACATTAAGTGATAATTAATTTTTATTAATTATCATTAAAGCATCGTATTGTCATCCAAAACAATCGTGTATATAAAATTTCAGTTCAACTGAATGCTTTGAAACGGGAGAAAAAAACTGTTTAAGTTTTGACACAAGTCGCCAAAAATGATGCCAACGTTGCTGAATTTTTAATTCTTTAAATAATTAGTTTTAATCAATTAACTTTTATTAATTATAATTAAATTATTGTACTGTCTTCCAAAATAATCATGTATATAAAATTTCAGCCCAGTTGAGCGCTTTAAAATGTATTTTATTAACGATTGAAAATTCCACCAAGGTAAATAAATAAATATAGAGAGAGTGTGAGCTAATAGTAGGATTTGAAAAAAAGAGTATTTAGCTTGTGGTCTATAGTAAAAGAGTATCTGACCCATTGAACTTGATGCAAAAAAAATAAAGTTTTATATGTTCTTTGTGACTATATATGCTTTCCATTCATACCACAGTAGAAAGAGTTTAACATGTTTTTATGTTGGGACTTCCTACCTTATTTCATAACTTTTTGATTTTTCCCGTTCTGCATGAATTTCATATTAGCTTTTTAATGGACTATTTCTTTTGGTTTTGAATAAACTTATCGTTGTGTGAATCACTTTTTTAAAAAAAAGTTTTTACAATAACTTTTCTTAAGCAAATGAATTTTATGTTTTCTTTTCAACAATTTGATAACTACAAATGTGTAACATAAGATATTCGTTTAAATAAATCGTTTTCTGTTACTGCCTAACGTAACTCTTGCCATAATTGAAAAATAAAAATCTATGAAATAAAGGATCTATGAAAAATAATAAATCCACATTTCGAATATTGAAATAAACTTTATATGTATAATAATAATGTTTGTATAATAACGAGGCTTTTACTTTAATTTGAAAAGATGTTTTATTAAGTATTTAGAGCAGTTTTAATGTTAAAAGGAGTAATATAAAAAATATTTTTAGAGAAATACCTAATGATTGGCTAAAACCATTATTACAATGCATAGAACATTTTTTAGGTTAAACTCAGTAGTTTATCTATGTATTTTAATTGATTTGACCAATGGGCTAAATTCATGTGACGTAATATTAACATGATAACTACAGTAACAAGTTTCCAGCCAATTAGTTCATAAATTCATATGATATCGTTACATGATAATTGCAAGCACGTGTTTTGAGCCAATCAATTAAGCACTAAGCAGTAGTCAACTTTTCCTTCTTGCAGGAACTTTATTTTGAAAAGTATATATTTGTTAACAATAATAAAGCACACAATCAAAAGGTTCTCATACTGATCCCCTACATTCACTCAGGTGTTCGTTGGAGGGGAAATATCTATTTCGGGGGTTGTCAGCAGTAATAAGAAAAACACACAGTCAATTCATTCGTCGCATTTTGCAATGTCGTCTTTGGAGCAGCGTGCTTACATCAAATTATGTATTTTACTCGAGAAATCCCCTTCTGAGACGTTCGAAATGCTGAAGAAAGTATACGGAAACGATTCCAGTACCAGAGGATTTTTATCTGTTTCCATGGCTGAAAATGAAATTGAAGGGGTAGGTGATGTGGATTCAGACGAGGTGATCCAAAATGCGACGAGGCAACTGAAAGACCACTCATAAAATGGATTTCAGAAGTATTTTGAACAGTTATACGAACGCTGGAACAAGTGTGTGGGTGCTTTGAATGTGTGGACAATATTTTGAATGTCAATAAAATTAAATTGTTGCTCTATTTTTTTTAAATAATTTGTAATGGATCTATTCCAGGAATAAACTTTTTGACCCTACCAAGTACATTTTATTTTTAAAAAATCTGGTTTAATATAAGAATATTTTTTAATCTTGAAAAAATTTTCATTGAAATTTTTTTCTCAACACTTGGAAGTCTCTACCCATTTATAAAATTTGAAATTTTTGCAAAATTTTACAAATATAACAGCAAGTACAAGTTTAATGTATGTATTAGTTTCAATGGAGAACACGGAATTGCCTTTATTATATAACCGCTAAAAATTTAGCCATTTAAATATGAATAAATACGTAAATAAAATTTACTCTTCTTTTTTCTAATGTATCATTAAAACATTTTTAAAAAAAGGTTTATTTGCTGATGTGGATGATTGTATAGATATTTGATAACAACTTTTTTATCTTTAGAAATTTCTTCCATAATACCAGAATAAAATTTTTCTCTAAAAAAATTCAACTCCCACACAATGTTGATTATTTTAATTGGTTCATTATAAGAAAAGGAAAATTTGTTATATTTATATTTTTTCTTCGAAAGACTAAGTTAACAAAAAAGAAATTAGTACTAAATGTTTCTAAAGTTTTCGTCACTATGGTTATGATCTATTTGCAGCACACTTTTCCCAGAAGCAAGTTTCTGGTTCTTTTTTTCTTTTTATAAATATTCAGCTGGTGCTTCTGAGAAAATTAGGGTAGGTAACAAAAAAGAAGTAATGAGCCAAATGGGATGCACGCGTGGGAGTCACAGAGAAATAGCACAGAGACAACAAAACGTTCCACCTGAAAATATGTACTAGTTCTTTAATGGTTTTTTTTAAACTTTAACTACCGATGCAAAATCTTAATTTAGAAAGATAATAAACTGTATATTTTAATCCAAGTTATTCTGAAGATATTAATTCTGAATTTACTATCAATTTCAATTAAAAACTTTTTTTTGTTCTTTGGTAAAAAGTTTAAATTACTTGTCAATTTGAATGAATTGCGTTAAAAAAAAGGTCATTATACTTAAAAGTTTTACAGTCGGACCCTCATTTAACGAACCCCGATGTAAATAGTTTCACAATTCACCGAATTTTTCTTTTCCCTAGATCAAAATGAAGGCAAAAACCCTTATTTAACGAATAATAAACCCCGAATTAACGAATTATTTCAGCAGCTGAAAAAAAAAATTTGTATTAGTTTGGCTTAGAAAAAATTGGAAATTTTTCCAAATGACACATCTTTTTTGGCCGGAACAGAAAAACTTTCCTTCTAAGCAACTAAGTCGAAAAAAACTATTGAGAAAAAGTAATTAAAAAGCTTATAAAAATCTATCAGTCAGTATTTCAAAATTTCCAATTGATTGGTGTGTAATAATTCGCTAATAGTAATTTAGTAGTTGAATACAAAGTATGTAATCTCTTACTATGGAATTTTCAATTTTCAAAAGATAAGTGCAAAAAATTGAATTTTTTTACCCCGATATTACGAATGTCTCCGATTTAACGAATAAAATATTCGGTCCCGATGAATTCGTTAAATCGGAGTCCGACTGTATTTTTATTATATACGGTACCAGCTGTTAAACAAACGTTGTGTTGGTATTTTATGACAATGTGTGACTATATGTATATATATATTATATATATATATATATATTATTGATATCTAGATCTTGATATATTAAGTTTTCAAATGTATTCAAATCAATTTATGACCTTCAACTCTTGATTTAAAAAGAACAGGACTTGAATTTCTATTTCTACCTCATAAGAATCTTTTTTTTTTTTTTTTTTTTTTTTTTTTTGCAAAAAAAAAAATTTAGCGAATTTCTATTCAACAAAAGAAATTTGTTTGTCAGATTTCAAATTCGTATGTATAATTAAAAACGGAATTTTTTATCGTAAAAAACTTTATTGATACGTTCTTAAAGTAATCATTTTCTAAACATGAGCAGAAAAAGTTTTCTATTATTGGCTACATGTTACGGCATACTTGGCGACTTCGCGCATACACGCACGAACCCTTCCTTGAGCAAGGAAGGGGTGGGGGCTTTGAAAAACAATCACTCAAAATACATTTGAAATATTTTTGGAAGAGGTGGAAATATGCTTGTGACTTTTTTGAAACAGTGAACCTCTCTACAAAATTTTATAACGATATGATCAAAGGTGTGGATTTGTGTACGTCCCAAACAAATATACAAACATTCAGATTAATATATAATTGACATACGTGAAAATAAGTGAGAAACCCAGTGGCTGAGTGCTAATGTATCGGACTTCCACACCCCAGGTCCAGGGTTCAAATACTGGGCTGGGCAAGGTTGACTCAGCCGTTCATCCCTTCAGTGGGTTGATAAATGAGTACCGAGCTTGCTTGGGAACTGAACACTATGGGTTTCGCGTCAGAGACCACTTGGCCGAAACATCTGCAAATGCACCCCCAGCACCTATGGTCACATAAACTGAGATAGGCACAGTAGACCTTGGCCCTCATGGGCTGTTGAAATTACACTCAGCCACACGTAATAAATGTCTCTCACTCGTAATAAGAGAGTATCTGTTCTCTACATAAAACATTTCTTCACTAATTTTAACTATTATAGCAAATATTAATAAGATGGAATTAAAACTTCTTATGACTTTTGCAAAGCTTGAATATAATTTTTGGACATCCAGGATAAAATGATAGAAAATTTTCTAAAGTGATTACTGTTGTTTGTATAGAGGATAAAGCCAAGTCTTGCCCTGGTTATAAATATTTTTTTGCTATCAAATTATTATAATTATGTATACGTTTGTTTGGATATATTGTAAGTACAGTTATAAAATTTTATGACAATTTACCTTAGTAAATTTCAACGTGTACCCTCTTGGTAGCTCAGAGAATGTCTAAGAGTATTCCAGTTCCCACCAGTTGTTCCTTAACATGTCCTGCACTCTTGCACTTTTTAAGCATGCAACCTAAGACTTTGACGAGGTAGGTTTCAAAAGTTCCTGAACTGAGTCTATAGCTTAAAAAATATTACCAATTAAATTTCTAAAACATGTTGTTCTTTGAAATAAGACCCTTGAGTAACAACACACTTATTTCATCGCTTGTAAAAGTCATCGAAACATTTCTGCAACCCATTTTTAGCCATGTCCTTTAATTCAGCCTGTGATCCACTTTTAACTTCATTTGCAGATTAGAATCGAAGACACTGAAAGTTACGTGCCAGTTCTGGAAATATTCTTAAGTCGCAGACGGCTAAATAAGAGGAGTAAGGAGAATGTGGCAAAACAGTTGTTTTCGTTTTCACCCCGTCGTTGTTTGAATCCTGTTCTTAAAAACCGCTGCAGAAAGCTTTCACAAGATTTCAGAAGTGTGAGAAATCTGCCGACGTCCAAAGCATTCTGCGTCTTCGGAACTTTTTCTACCTTCCCTGAAACGTCGGCGCCGCTCAAAAGCTTACGTTTGCGATGATGTGCCACTGCTGTACAAATGCTTCAACATTTCGTCAGTGTGCATAGCACTCTACAAAATTTGGTATTCATTCTCTGCTCTACGAACGTCATTTCTTTCAATCGCCGCTTACTAAATGCATCTGCTTACGAAATACGATTCCATGATGAGCCACATACTACTTGATGTAAGAAAGATTCCTTTAGAAATGGGGATGAATGCAGTAACACAAAACGTTATCGTGGTCACTCTACTGCAAAAATTGTTCACTTTATAGGATCAGTACGGAAACTTTTGAATCCTACTACGTATTAAGAATTCTAACAATTTATGATATTAGGTTGGAGAAAAAGAAATCCATTATTTTTGCATGAAAATCAAGACTTTTTTTAACATGCTTCCGATTGTTCGATTTGGGTCAAATATGCACCGTTTTGTTGCATAATTTATTGCCCTTTTAAAAGTAGTTTCAGAATGCCTCTCTCATAGAAGTCTTGGCCCTTATTGGTGAAAACATCTAGCAATCAAATTTTACAATCTTCTCTTGATCCCGATTTCTTTTCACTCTGGAATTTTTACAATGCGAGAAAAAGGCGGTAATTGCTTGGTGGCAGGTCCGGACTATATGTTTGGACTATGGGGTGGATGCATTAAAACGTCCCAACCAAGCTCCCAGAGGTTCTGGCGAGTCACTACAGAAGTGTGTGGCCTGGCGTTGTCCTACACCTCTTCTGTTGACCAATTCTGACCATTTCTGGTCAATCACTAGCTTCAAACGGTCCAGTTGTTGACAGTAGATATATGAATTTAGTGTTTGACCATGCGGAAACAACTCCTAATAAATGATTCCTTTCCTGTTCCACTAAATACACAGTAGAACCTTCATGGCCGTTAGTCCTGGTTTGAGCTGCTTCACCGCATTTTGACCACGATCGTTTTTGCACAATATTGTAGTATGTGATCCATTTCTCATCCCCAATCACCATCCGTTTAAGAAATGGGTCGATTTAATTCCGTTTGACCAAGGTTTCGCAGATGGAAATTCGATCCATCATGTTTTTTGGCTGTTAGTTGGTGTGACACCCAAACATGGAGCTTCTTTTTGTATCCAACTTCGCACAAATGGCTTAAAACTGTTTTATGGTCGATCTTTGGTTCCTGGGCGATGCTACGACTACTAACATGCCGGTCAACTTCGATTATTTCCGTGATTTTACCAACATTTTCGACGACGGACCTGCCTGTGCGAGGTGCACATCAAAAATGCCTGAACGGAATAGACGAAGCCAAAATTGCAAGTAATTAGCTGTTACAGTATTGGTACCATAAACACCATTTGTAATTTCAGCCACATGGCTTGCATTTTTACCTTTATCAAAGAAAAAATTGTAAAAAGAACCGAATGTTCTCTTTGTTGACTTCCATTTTTAACACACTGTAACTCACAACTGAATGGATCAAACAAAAAAAGCAATATAATTTTTTTAATGTGAAATGTCATCTTGACAACGAGCATAAATTTGAAATTGTTTGACTGATACTTCACGAGATATCGACATTACAGCCATCTACCGAAAAAATAATGGATTTCTTTTTCCCCAACCTAATATTTTAAGTTCACGTGAGGCTACATAAGTTGATTTAGTAGGACTCAGTTGAAGTGATTGCCGAACGTGTTCAATAGTTGTTCACTCACTCCAGACCTGCCACTTCTAAGAAGATCCTGAACGCTGCATATTTCTTTAAACGTTTCATACTATCGCTTTATTGATTTTACACCAGGATACTTGCTTCCATAACAATGCCGAAATTTTCGCTGAGCATTTTAATGGATGATTTCGTTTCGTAAAACCATAGTACACACTGGGCATTCTCTTAAATTGACGCCATTTCGGCAAAAAAAATATAATGTCTTCCTTACAGCTGTTCCACTGGGTCAATTTTGAAGGAGTATTCGTGTCACTTACTGTACAAAAAAACAACTAAAATTGACCTATCTAATCGAACAAAAATTACATTAATATATTAAATGGTTATTTTGTAATGAGCTTTTTTCAATAATCAGGGGAAAATTTGGGTTCCCTCTAAAGAAACTAAAGTATTTAAGAGAAGAGTTTGATTTTTTCGCTAGCATTTGTATAATGATTTGCTACGAATGATTGAAATGACTTCGATGTGCAATCACTTTTGAGCCAAAACCTATTTTGTCACTAAAATTAAACTCCCAAAGAATAAAAAATTATCAGAGTATTTACGAACAGTTATTTATAAAAAGTATTTCAAATATTTCAAAAAGAATTTAAACATTTTTTTTACAAAAAGTGTCACGGGAAACGGATACGTATTGAACTATACTAGGGTATCCGATTGCTTGCGACAATTTTTTTTAAATGTAAATACTGGGATTTTTTTCGTGGTTTTTAGATTTATTTAATACATTTTAATGCTAAAATTAAGAAGAGAGAAAGAAATTATTATTACTAAAATGGGGAAACAAATTGGTAAAAGATTTATAAAAAATTACATAAACAGGTCTCATTTTGTACAAAACGTTTATGAACAAATTTTCAATTTTCAATTTTGATGTGTTGCTTTGCTATTCACTTTGAAATGACCCTCAAGATAAGAGGTATTTTAATTTTTGCAAAAACTATAAAGCCTTTTATCTTAGTTATTAAATATGAGATTGCTTAAAAATACAGCGATTATATTCACATAAGGGACTGTAAATTTTGTAATAAAACTGTGATTGAAAAATCTGAAGTTTAAAACACTTCTACTTTTATACAGAATATACACAAAAAATTTCAGTTAATTATTTTCAAAACTTTTTGAGCAATCGCTGTCCCCGTTTGAGCATTTAAAAAAACACATTTCGAGTAAAATGCATTTTAAAGTATGACATCTTGCTTAAAGTAGTGGCATCTTCTTTTAATAAAACACAAGTAGTTTTTGTTCTAGTGAATGGAAAGTAATAAACTTCTTATTTTCATAAAGCTAATAAGAAGACATATAAAATAAAATCCTAAGAAAAATTGTCATTTTCTTAGAAAATTCACGATTTTAGGGTAGTCGGATACTTTAAGCGAAAATCGCATAGAATGTGTCCAATTACTGTAACCAAAGTATGACTTGACGAAGGCATTGGTGTTAGCCATAAAAAAAGATTATATAAATAGATAAAGATATAAATCGAGAATAAATCATCTGATTTTTACATATTAATACATGCTAAATTTTAGATTAGTATCTCCTATAGTCAAATGCAAAGAAATCGGAGTTTTTTTCCAGTTATATTATCGCTGAAATTATCTTTCAAGCACTTCGCTCGGTTTTGTAATTTTTCAAAAGTTGATGAAGTCATTGCCGATGCAAATCTAATATCGCTTTATTCGAAGATATCTATTTCATTTTGTAGAAACATATTTGATGAGAAAATGGGAAATTATCCCATGAACAATTAATGAATTCTAAATGACTGCCCTGACATCGCAGCCAATTACTAGTTAAGCATGACAACGGAAATGTTAAAGGTGAACGAACCTACTGAAAGCCGACCTTTTCTAATTGCTCATCGCTGTGTGAATGGGGCATCCGATATTTTACACGTTTCTGTCATTTTCAAGATCAAGGGGACATTGATATAGAATTTTTTTTTCCGAATTAGCATGAGTGTATGAGTTGCACCTGCCGGTGATTTATTAAACATGAAAATGAGGAAATTTGCAAGCTTAATAATTATTATACTTCTTTCATTGCTCATTAGTTAACAATATTATAATTATAATTCCCGCCATAGAAGAATACCAAATTGTATTGATTAAATTCATTAGTAGCGAATATGTTTATGCATGAAACAAAACAGGGAATTACTTGCAATGATAAAAATAATACTGATATTTAGAAGCTATAGATTCATGTCGTTCTCTCTCTCGTTTACAAAATAATGTTTATAATAAAAGTAAACAAAGATGACCGACTGGGACATGTATTCACATCTTATACAAAACGGGGGACTAGGAACATTTTAAGGTATGAGCCGACTGGGACCGGGTGCAGGGCCTCAGCTTGTTCTCAACTCAACCTGAATGAGATCATATCCGAATAATTTCAACCGTTAAATGTTACTTGAGGAAATATTCTCCAGAAAAGTGGCATTTTCATACCATGTTGCAACTGGCAACAGCGATAAAACTGCATTATTTATTTAGTCTCGTCCGTCTTCCGAGTGTAAGCCTGAGCATAGGACACTACTGCTACTTCAACTAATCACTCAACTACTAGGACCACTTCATTTAGTTGAAAGGCGGCAGTAGGTCGAGTCAGTCTGTGAGATATTTATGTGTGTGTGTGTACGAGCATTTTTTCCTTTTTTGCAAAAATAAGTCTTAAGACGTCACTGTGTGTGGCCATGCTTTTCAAGAGGTTATCAACTACGATAGTCAAGTATTCTTTATTCCTCCTGTACAGCAGTTCGTAACTCTGAGCCTGGGGGTGAGAAACATGAAGGTACAGCACGGTCAAGGACATCCCAAGGAATTTTTATCGGGTTAAAGTAGTACAAGAGCGCTGTTCAATCCGCACGTGTAATGCCTTCACTCTCCAAATAGCTCTATTTAGACACACATTATCATCTATTTAAATGAAAGCAGAACCAACTTCTTCGGAGTATAGTCTCGAGGTGGATTCTAGTACTTTATTTCGACACCAGACAACCGTCAAAAAATCACGCTTATTAATGTGCAGTTCGCTGAGATATTCCAATGAAATCTGTACTTGACATCATGAAGTTTCTACAACGGGATGCGCAATGCTGATGATTTCCTTAAGACTTTTGACCAGTCACAAATTTTCAGACAACTGTTTAGCTTCTTTCGAATAATGTTCATAAACATGTGTGGTGCCCCCTGGGTCACACTTTGAACACCAAGATTAATTTGAGGCAAAGAACCACTAAGAGCCATTTTGAATAATAATAATATTTATTTATTATTATACTTTTCTCAAAAAAAATCTCTGATAACATATAATAAGATAATGTTACGTCTCTTAAAGGGATTTGCTTTTATATTAAATTAAATTACTAAGAATGCAATTAATTAATAATCAAGCTCAAGCTCAAGTAAGGTTTACCGAAATAGGAGATCCGAGAAATACACGTATTCGAATTCTTAACTTTCATTAACTTTAACTAAGTCGCTTAAACTGACGCTTATTTTAAGCGTACGTGAATTATATTTACCGCTGGCTTATATCAGCTTTCTGGTACGTCTCGCAGCACGACGTCTTCACGAATCTAATCTCCTTGAATCTTCTAGTAATGCGTTTAAAGATACTGGCTCAATAGCCTACCATCATCTCTCTTGCTATGTCGCAACGCTCGACTTAAATACCTTATCTAATTTAAATATCCCGTACATCTTTTTGGAGTTGATTGGAAATAAACGCGAATTTATATTCCCCAGAAAGACGCCTAAGAAGATTAGTGGAAAGATTCGTCACACATGAAATTACAAGACGATGAACGCCGAAAAAAAGCAACATCTGCGATCGATTGTCCTGCTGCAAAGTGTCCCACCAAAGGCCGATCCTTACTATCAGCCATTCATCTTCTGGAAGTCATAGAAAAATGTCTGTCCCGAAAACTATTCGTAAGAAAGCTCTCTAAATGCTTTTTATCAGTACTTATTTGCAACTTCCCCGACTCTTGCTTTTTATACGATTGCCTTTTTATGCCTATTTCTTGGTGTGAAACAAATATTGGCACGTAACATATTTACATACTTTCACTCTACCTCTGGAGCGAGCATGAATTGTAGACCCTCAAATTCTCTTACTGACTTCGGAAATTCACATTTTCCTCTCCGTACTTAAATGTGGATTTTCTAAGTGCTATCCATGCAAGTTGTGTATGTTCTTTTTAAATGTGGGTTCGTAAATCCACAATATTTTGTTCAGGAATTCCGGATCTACACTACTTTTCGCAAAGCTTGAGACTCAGAGCGTAGTCATTTGTGCACGATGCACTTGATATGGATGAAATTCGTGTGTCTTTAATGCACAATGAAAAATGCTTTTCAGTACTCCCATGGTTCTTTCAACTGAATACACTGAAGTATGGGAGGGTTGTGAAGTATTCCACCGTGGGTGATACCTCACTCCTAAGTTAACTTCGTGATCTAGAGGTGTGGGATTGAATGAAGAACCAGACGTTGTCATGATCTTAAAATGTCTTTATTAAGATCTTATAAGTTAATCACTAACAATAATAATATTTATATTATAACTTTGTGGATCTGAGGTGAGAAAACACAATACGTATTACCAAATATGCGCAATCTTAACCACTATGTTTAACTTTCCCTTCTATTCCTAATCCTTGTTTATATCACAGTTACTAATGGATACAAGACTTATCCTACCTTAATCTCTTGTTTAATCGCAATCCTCTCAAATTCTCAATATCTTCAGATTAACTCGCTTGGAATTGGATCCACCTTGACTTGATCGTTCTGTCACAGATTGCTTCACACTCAACGAAGGCGTTCTTCTCTTCCTTCAGTTCGCGCGCTTAAACCATACTAGCATAATCACTTCCCAATAGGTCATCCGCTTACGTTAAACTTCTGCTATTTAAAAGGTTTTTAGTTTGCATGTTCACGTTTCGCTTCTCGATTTGGTCGGAAAGAATTTGCCTTTTTCGGCCCCTAAGAAAAGAGATTTTAGTAGAAAACGCGATGTGCCCGTCACTGGGTTTTCGACTGAATTCAAAACGATATCTCATATTTCTAAGGTCTTCCACCGGTTTTACGAACACTAGGCAATCGTACACCCTTAATAAGGTTAACAAAATTATTATGGGGTTAATACAATTTGGATTACACACTAAAGGTTGCATTTTTGAAATAAAGTCATTTTGTAAAAAAAAAATGGCAATAATTACTATGGACAGAAAAGTAGTATAAGTGCTGTACCTCCTTGGAATCATCACCAAATGGATCATCTTTTAAAATAATTTCATAGAATTATATGAAACATTTTTTTTCTTTTTCTTTTCTTATGTCAAAGGTAGGTGTGAAATCATTTTCTCAAACTCCGTTAATTTTCACAAAACCAGCAAAGTTTTTGGCCCGACTTGTGACTGATTAATAACATGGCTATGTATGGTCACGTTAGAGAAAAAAAATTATAATAAAGTTCTGAAATTTGGGATCATAGTAGCTTATGATGTGATGGAAGGTGTCAATTTTCCACATATTCATAAATATGCTCGTCCTCGCTTAACCCTTTTTTTTCTCAGAACAGATATGATCCTCCTTTTCACCTCGTGCCGGCTTGACGTTGAGTTTCGCGACATCCTGTATGAGTAAACCGGACCATAAATAAGGTTAAAAAAGACATTCTCAAAACAACTATGAGCCCACCGTAGGTTCTTAAAAGTTAATTTTTTTGCCCCTGTTTTCTTCTGAATATAAAGAGTGTTTTTTTCCAGGTATAGAAGTTTAAGTTAGCATTACTTTCCAAGATGGCGACCGATTTAACAGCTGTCAAGTGATTTATTCTCAGTTTGGTTTGGCAATTCATCAAAACGATCATCAAGCAAGGCGTAGATTCGTCGAATGGGCCCAAAACGAGATTGCCGTTGTTCCAGATTTTCATAAGCGAATTTTGTTTAGCGATGAAGCGCACTTCTGGTTGAATGGCTACGTCAACAAACAAAACTGCCGCATTTGGAGTGAAGCTAATCCACAAGTGAACGTCGAAACACCGTTACATCCAGAAAAACTGACTGTTTGGTGCGCTTTATGGGCTGGTGGAATCCTTCTTCAAAAACGATGAAGGCCACAACGTTACAGTCAATGGTGATCGGTATAGAGCCATGATTACCAACTTTTTCATTCTGAATTGAACAATCGTGATGTCCAGGAGCTGTGGTTCCAACAAGACGGCGCAACTTGTCACACAGCTCGTGCCACAATCGATTGATTGAAAGACACGTTGGGTGACCGCCTAATTTCACGTTTTGGACCTGTGAATTGGCCTCAAGATCTTGTGATTTAACACCGCTAGACTATTTTCTGTGGGGCTATGTAAAGTCATTGGTCTATGCGGATAAGCCACAAACGCTTGACCATTTGGAAGACAACATTCGCCGTGTTATTGCCGATAGACGGCCACAAATGTTGGAAAAAGTCATCGAAAATTGGACGTCAGATTGGAGTACATCCGAGCCAGCCGTGGCAGTCATATGCCAGAAATCATATTTAAAATGTAATGACACAAGATTATCTTTGGAATAAAAAAAATTCATGTCAATCGAATAATACATCGTTGTTTTATTGCAATTTAAAGTTCTATACCTCTAAAAAAACACCCTTTATTTAAGAGAAAATCTATCAAGCAATTCTGATATTTCATAAGGAACTTCTATTTCATTTAGAATTTTTTATGCGATGTTAATATATGTTCTAATTCTGAACTTTTCCACAAGTCCGTAATGTTCTATTCAGAGACCTCTTAAGGAATTGGCCGCCTGGGCCTCATCCTTGGTGGGAGCCTCGTTTCGTTCTCTCGTCTGTGCCTTAACAAGATCATGATACAGATCATTTTAATGTGGTCAATTATTATTCTCATACATATTTTCTGAAAAACAGGGGATTTCAAACTGCATGTCAAGTGGCAAAAGTGATAAGACTGTATTTTTATTTGATGATCGCTGTCCATGCGTCTAGGCCTAGGTCTGATACCAAAAACAATCATTCAACTCATTTAGTCGAAATGAGGCCATCGGTCGAGCCAGTTTGTGTCTTGGAGACATGCACATTTATTTGTTTCAAATTATTGTTTGTACGAGTATTTGACAATGCATGCAGCTGTCTACTTTTAAAAATCTTAGGTAGGGCCTACTTTTGCATAGGGCCCCAAGGCCTAAAAAATCTTAAGATTTCTCTGAACCAGGGGCCTCAAAGAGTCTTAAGACGTCCCAGGTTCTACTTATGTTTTTAAAAACTTATTTACACTTTTTAAAAAAAGATAACTTTTTCTGAATAATTTTTAAAAAAGATAAAATTAAATACACAACATTAAACAGCTTTCGATGGCATTTCCTTATTTACATAACTACATATGTAATGTGAAAAACCCTTATCTCAACGATCACTTGTATGAGCAAGAATTTCTCTCAACAAATCACATTTCCGTCTTCAAATGGGTTCCGCCCTTTTTTACTCTCACGCTGTCGGAGAGCTGCGTTATTTATGTACTCACATACGACTCTAACCTTGTTACATCATTTCAAAGCCAAGGAGGTGCGAATTTCTGATTGCAATAGTAGAGGAAAAGTACACACACAAATAAAATGTCAGCATGATAAATACCGCAATTCGACTTTCTACTCTGACATCACAGGATGTCAACACAACAAGCAGGATGTCTCCACCAATAGGATGCGGCCTTGAAATGTTGCCACACAATCGGAAGTGACAACGCGAAATAGGCGTTCTTTTGAATTTATTTACTTATATGGAATTTAGATTTTTTTTTTATTGTGGGTTTTCTTTTTGTAAATTTTTTGTGGGAAAAGAAAGACAGCGGCATTGCGAGATGTTAATGATGCTCTGCGGCACTCAAAGTCAAGGATTTACATTGTTCGTACTATGTTTTGTGACGATATAATTGTTTTATTGTGGTTTAATTAGTGTCACATTCATTTGTCTTTCAGTGGTTAGAGTGTTCAGACAGAATGTAAAAATATTTTCTGTCATGTTTAGAGTTAAATATAATTAAGTTTTCTCATATATTTTCATTGTAATGATAACTAAACGATAACATTACACAAGGTTCATGACAATTAAGGAGTGAAAAAAATTATGGTTAGTGCCAATGTTCATTAAAAGTAAAAACCCGTCAGAGTAAATGAACATATTTAAACTAATACAGTAAAAAAATTTAATAATGTTGCTCTAATAATGGTTTTAAATATAAAAGATAATATATAAAGCTTGATCTATTTTCATAGAATCCGGATTACAAGAACCATTTTAGCCCTCGTTCTGCAAAAATCAAGAAGTTCGGTATCAGTTTTGCCAAAACGTTTCTAATGTTCCCCTCCCCGAGCCTTAACTAGCTGATTCAGAGGGTTCCCAACTTGTAAGATCATGGACCCGAACCTTGTAGCCACGGTAGTCGAGTGTTTTTATGTTCTTGAACTCGTGGCCAACAATGTCGAGTATAGTGTGTTACAAATTTAGATCTACAGAAGACCTGCCGTTTATATAGACAGGCTGATGCACGTTAAATCTGCCGTGGTTCAAATTCCTTCCTTTGGCGTCGTGTGGAATTTTAGAGTGGAAAGTGCCAGCTCAAGAGTCTTCCGTCACCAACGTCTGTTGCTTTACAGTGCAAAGTATATCAAATCAAATCCTGACCCGAACGCTACATGAAAGTAGGAGTAGTACCAATGGCGTGACGGGATTTAAGCCCCCTACCCCTGCAAAGACAGGTTTTAGGCATCAAACCGGATCTTACTGAAGATTGCGAAACCATGCATACTTGGTGTCAGTCAGGCTTTGGTGCCCGTAGATTCCTCCCCCACCCCTCTTCCACGATACGGGGGGTGTACTTTACGACACTGGGTACTAGACATAGTATGTCACACCAAAAACAACCACAAATAATCATCTAATTATTTGTTATTCTCAATCGTCAGACACAAGTTGAACTATCATTGTCAGGTACTGTCTAGATTTCACTCTTTATGTACGACTACTCATCAGCACATCTCGTTTCCACTGTAAAAGCCAAATTTTCAGAAAACTTTAAAGAAAAATATCACATGTGAGTTTTGAGAGGGGAACCTCGTGATGTAACTAGTTTTATATGTTGTGCACCTATTAATCTTATAGTTCAATTGCTTATAATGCTTAATATTGTTGATTGAAAGTAAAATACAGTAAAAAAAAAATCTGAATTGCTGTAGATTTGATGCAAGTTCGCCATTATTTCATTGAAGGTTTTTCATAAGTATGCTATATTTTCATCCTCAATGATGTGATACAGTATTATCTGAACTGAGTTAAGACATGGTACACAGAAATTTTTATTCCAATTTCTTACGAAATGATGCTCACGCCTCATTAAATCGAAATAGATGGCTTTCGTAAAAATAAATTAAATATAAGGATATTATTTTTGCATAATAATGATGTGCAGCATTTAGAAATGTACTAACTGTTTGGTTTAACGTTTTAATAAATACATGAAGTATATGTAAATAACACATTACATAGTGTTACATATTGTATAAGACGATGTAATGCTTTTTTGAGTTATCCTAATATTTTGAGTTAATAAACTCGAGAAAAAAGTTCAATTTTTTAGCTTAGTGTAATATGAACAATTTGAAAATAACCCTCTCTCCTTATGCTACTAATATCTCCATACCATATACTTTTCTGATTCTATCTCTATCTTTCTCTCTCCCGTCTGCTTTTAACATTCATATTTTCTCAATAAAGAAGATATATTGAGCATACCTACATTGAGAGAGAATTATATATGTGCGTATAGAAAGAGAGAGTGAGTGAGAGTGAGAAGAAAGAAAGACGGTGAGTGAGAGAAAAGGAAATACATATGTGTAAAGAGAGAAAAAAAGAGAGTCTCTCTCTCCTTTTTTTGTATATTTTACTCAACGACCATGAGAAAATTTTGAAAAATAGACATATGGATATTTTTAATCCATTAAAATTTATATTCAGGGGAGAGGGGTACAGAAAATTAATTATTCAATCTGTTTATAAAAGAATATATTGTTTCAATCCATAAAAAGAGAGATGTATTAAAAATATTAATTTACTCAAATTCAAAATCACGCCACTTAGGAATTTCTAAGTACTTTATCATCATTTAAGAATAAAAAAAGAATGAGCATTTAGATGGATTTATCTATATATATTTTTCACGCAAAAAAATCCAATCGCATATTTGATTGATTGAATATTAACGTCGCACTGTTCAGCTACACGATGGCTTTTGGCGACGGACCACGTAAATTTGAACCATGGTCAAGTGACGTGGACGACACATCGCATATTTGAAGCAAACATTAAAAATAAACATTTCAATGCGTTTCTTATGCCTGAAAACATAAAAATACGAGGATTAAAATACGCTTTCACGTAGGCTAAAAATACATTTATAATTTAAGATACACTTATAATTTTGTTCATGGTATATCACTTTCTCATCTTAAAATGTCAAAAGCCAAAAAACCATTGCATGACCAATATATTTCGCAATAATTTATTTTCCTTCAAGACTTTGACTTAAAAAACAGTGTCCACTGACTTAATAAATGAAGCCTACATTTTACCTCTTTAGATATTCTAACTGATATTATCTGCTTAATTATCCTAACATTTCCCAGAAAATGTCACGAAATTCGAACAGAAAACGCAATCATCTTTATTTGCGCTTCAAGAGACCTGAAGCGAATCCGAAACGAAATATTTAAAACTTATTTTCATTCGTTGAAATTTTTATGGTCATTCTTTGGTCAGCTGTTACGGTTGAAAAGTTGCTTAAAAGATCTCTTTGTAGATTTAGTTAGTTTTCCTCTCCACACTTTTACGTTATAAACATTTTTTTAATACATGTTGGGTTAATGACATCAAGATCCTTTCTGTCATAAAGTATTTTTCGTTTCATCTGCCATTTTAATAAATTAAAGAAAGAAAAGCCGGAAAAAAATGTCGCGAATGAGTGCTTTATTAACATAGTACTATGAAGCAACACAACAGCTATTGGCATGGACCACATAATTTTGAACCATGATCAAATGACGAAAACGACTTCTGAGCCCGCATCCCTCATTGAACTTCCACACCATGATAATGGGTAGGGACGTCTTAAGGCGGGGGTAGGGGGCCCGGGTCTCGACCACAAGGGGAGCCTTATCTCGTTTTCGACTCAGCCTTAGTAAAATTTTGATTCGAATAATTGTAACGGTCAAACGTTATTTCTGGTTGCATTCTCCGAAAAACTGAGAATTCCGGACCGGCTACATGTGGTGACCATCATCCATGTATACACCTAGGCCTACCATCGTACAACATCATTACTCATTCAGTCAAAAGGGGGCAGTTAGTCAAGCCGGTTTGTGCTATTGTAAGTCGTACACATTTGTTTCGGGATATTGTTCATACGAGTATTTGACAACGTATGCTACGTACTGTCGACTTTTATTGGTCATAGGTGGAGCCTACTTTTGTGTAGAGCCCCAGTGCCTACTTTTGAGTTGGGGGCCAGGGCCTCAAGAACTCTTAAGACGTCCCTGTTAACAGTAGGCTTTGAGTCTACGGGTACACTTGAGTAACGGGCATCAGCCCTTCTACACGGCGCGTGTTCAATAGTACTAGGCTCGAACTCAAGACACACGGGCCACGAGTGCTTGGCCATGCCCACTAGGCTGCCGTTGCCACTTGAAAAAAATGTTGCGGAAGATAACTGTATCTATTGAAATACACTGGTGTGCAAAACTTAAGCAACAGGTGGGTTTATTGCCATAACTTCACGAAAAATCATCTGAGAGACATAAAATTCAAAAATGAGGGAGAGTATTATGTACGTAAAGGATGACGAAAGCATCGGCGCTGAAAAAGGAATACAATGCATACGGTATGGAATCAAACAAAAACAAGCTTTATTGAACGCATAGTATCGTGACTTATGATGGTCTATCCAACAGGAAGAACAGCAAGCAGATATTCCTTAATATGGTATACGCCCTCCCCCTCACTGAAATGGTTGCTTCGCACCGTCTCCGCATACTCAGAGCCAGCTGGTGCAACATTTCTTGCGGTAGGAGTGCCCATTCATCAATCAGCATCTGTTTGAGTTGTTGGGTGTTCTCCGGATGATGTAAGCGTGCTGCAATACATCTCCCCAAAGCATCCCACACATGTTCGATGGGATTTAAATCTGGAGAGTACGCTGGCCAATCCATTCGAGTGATATCTTCACTTTCCAGCAGCTCCTCAACAGCAAGAGTCCGATGTGGCCGTGCATTGTCATTCATAAAAATGAAGTCTGGGCCAATGGCACCTCGAAACAGACGCACTTGGGGAAGAAGTACCTCCTCACAATAGCGATCCCCGGTTACAGACCCTCTATCGAAAATGTGGAGCTCAGTTTGAGCATTCAGCATAATGCCTCCCCAGACAAGAACTCCAGGACCACCGTAATGGTGTCTTTCCTTGATGTTACTGGTATAAAACCGTGTTCCGATCTCTCTCCAAATCAAAACGCGTTGAGAATCGCTTCTGGTACTGAACCGACTCTCATCCGTAAAGAGGACACAACTCCATTGACAGTTGTCCAGTTTTTGTGCTCTCTACACCACTGTAAACGGTGGCGTTGGTGGTCAACTTTCAACGGGAGGCAGCGTTCAGGAAGGCGGGTGAATAGGCCCCCTTTGTGAAGGCGTCTGGCCACAGTAAACCACGACACTTGTCGCCACGTTGCTATAGAGAGTTGCTGAGCAATGACGCTTGCTGACTGCCGTCGGCCTCTTTTCGCCTGCAGGATGATATATCGGTCATCCCCTGCAGTTGTCGTCCGCAGGCTGCCACCACCAACCTTTCTAACAGCTGTACCTGGAGTTTGGAACGCTTTCCAAGCGCGCGAAACGACACTTTTGTTGATTCCGAACTCTGCAGCTACACTGGTGATGGTACGCCCCTCCTCCAGCTTTCCGATCATTCTTCCACGTGTGAAGTCGTCCAGGTGATTTCTTCTAGCCATATTTCACGAACTGACTCACTGGCACTTGCAACGAATATGTTGAATTGCGTCTGCGTCCTTTTTATTTTACTGTTAAACAGCACGCGCCGACATCACGCGCTTTGCGTACGCTCAGGTCGCTTCTGACGTTTCGTTCCTGATATTTGCATACGCATGACGTTTCTACTGACTTACATGTTCACTTTACTGATCTCCAAACCTCCTTTTCTGCAATTTCATGGTTATCTCTTAATTGTTACATTGTTGCTTAAGTTTTGTACACCAGTGTACATACACCTTAAAATTCGGTATATAACGTGCACTTTTAACGGAAAAAATGAAATCGAAATTTTAAGGGTGCCCGTTGTAAGCCAGGTATAAAAATGAAGAAAAGATTAGCATTTTTTAAAAAATTAGCCTTCCACATATATATCGAAACACTCTTTATTTAAAAGAAATGATATTCCTTATGAACTTAAAGAGAAGGGTTGTAGTTCTAGAAGTAAACTATTTTTCTTCTAAAGCTTGGAATAATACCTGAAATAGATGACTTCAAAACATAAGGACATTGCGCACGCACTTTTCAGGTTCTTTTGTAAAAGAGGGGGTGGGGGAGCGCTATACGAAAGCATATACCTAAAAATTAAAAATTGCAGCTTGAAAGTACAGGTGCGCATTATATGCCGGATTTTATGGTATATATATTCATTATATATATATATATAATAGATGAACTAATTAAAGTTTATTTAATGAGAAAGAGATATATTAAAACCCTGTTAATATTTATTGAAACATTGTTTTCTTTTTAAATTAATGGCTGATAAAAACCTAGGCAATTGAATGGTGGTCTGTTCGTATTTTTGAATCACACATTTGAGAAAAATGAGCACAAATGCTACGAACACACTGATACCTCTCTTTCCTAACTTCCGCACCCTGCACAGAAACTTTTTAACCATCCATTTCATTTAACCAGCAGTAGCCCGTATTTCTTGTGTGTTGGGACTTTAGTGGGGCTAGGACTAAAATGTGCATCTCAACTTCTTACCCCCCATTATTTGGCTGCTACAATCCTATGTTAATTGTATGCCCTCCTCGACAGATTTAAAGCCTTTTCTACGCGAGCAGATGTTTTGTGATATCAGGATTAGATTCCACGAGTTGACAGATGAAAAGCCAGTTATGAGATCTCTACAATGGCTACTTAGCTAACACGTCTATTATAAAAGAATGTCAAAAAACAATTGAAGATTGCATTTATTTATTTATATAAATGCAGACATTTGGCCACTAGGCCATTAATCTCGATCTAGTTTGCCAATCTTTAAGAACAATAGAGTTAAAAGACAATAATGTAGTGCATTCGACAATATGGTCTTTATCCATTGACTCTTCAGAGTTACAAAGAGTACAGGACGAAATGTCCTTTAGTCGAATTTTAAAAGGATGGACATTCAAATAATCATGCTCAGTCAAAAGACGAAATAACGCCATGGCTACATCACGAGGAAACATTGAATGACTTGCTTTGAACTAGCGAAACATTCCTCCTTGGCCTTTCCATTAGCTTTATTTGATAGGTAGGAAGTAAACCTCCTCTTAAATTCTAATTTAATTAGGAGTTTTACAGAATTAAGTCATATAGTTATTAGTGGTTGAAAGAATAGTCGTTCCCTTCTTTGCCAGGAAATTAGCCCTTCCATTTCCTTCGAAGCCACAATAAGCAGGAATCCCCTGCAAGATATTTCAGTCCTCCAGAGTGTTAAGAATCTTTCTACATTCATAAATTTGTTCGGAAGTGCAAAGTTTATTGTTGGAGGTAGCCGGCAAAGCGGCTTTGCTATATTGAAAATTACATAAAAAAATTATTTTTAAACCCTTGTTATTATCGTGTCCTTCCTGTAGGGAAGAAATGAAAGTTGCCGGAGCTTGAGACAGCTTGGACTTCCTTTTACGATAGATGGTGACACCACCTACCTCCACAATTTAGACATAGAACTTGAGGGGAGGTAAATATTCTCCAGCCCCTGCACCCGTGATTTCTATAATATGTATTTCTCTTAAGCAACTTGCCGCTCTGTACTTATCCTATTTCCTATCTCTTTCTGCACTTCTGAACAATTCACGCCACTCACACACACACACACACACACATCTACTCTTTTCACGCCGCACTCATCTCTTTTTTTCCCCTTCTCTGGCAACAACGTACTGCTGGAATCTTGTTTCTCTGTGATGTTACCTACGTATATTACAGATATCATAATCAAAAATTAGTGCAATTATTTTGTATTGCATGAACACTATTTAATTTTGAAGCTATGTGTTATTATCTCTGTATTTTATTTTGTCATATTCCAAATTAAAAATAAAATTTCATTAAGAAAAATTACATTTGGATATACAGTGAAATATATTTAACGCGAAAAAGTTGTAGACGAAATATCGGTTAACACGAAATAATACAATGATTCCGACGGAATACTGTGTATCTTAAAGCATTTTTTTCTCATAACACGTAACAAAAATCGCTTAACTGTAAAGATTTCCCTTCAGAAAATGAACGAAATACGAAAAACACAGGCTGGATTGGGATTTCCTATTGTATTATTGGAAGAATTTATTGCAGTAGATGATGATAATGTGTGCACAGCCCCAATTATGGTAGACAAACATTTGAAGTTTGTTCAAAGCTCAAAATATATCATTGATATTGATTAAGACGGTGCAAATGGAATGAACTATGCAGCTCCTGTTCCCACGTCATCCGAAATGAGTAACATTACGAAAAGTATGCGTAGTTATTTACATTCACATTCCAATGGTGAAACGAATAACAAAATGGACGACATCAACAATTTGATGTTAAGAAAGACAATGCAAAGGAAAAAATCAGATTATTTTCCAAAAACTCAATAAATATTCAGTTTTACAAAAAAATTTGAAAATTTTGTATTAGATTTCACTAAGTCCTTGTGAATGTTTTTGTTTTAATTGTTTTTATTAAATACATACATATATTTATATCTACATAAATAAAATGTACTCTCTGATAAACTTAATTTTGTTGAATGTATGGGGGGTGCAATATTCTTTAACACGAAATTTTTTTTAACACGAAAAAATATTTGATCCCCTCAGTGTTTCGTGTAAAATGAATTTTCATTGTAATTATAACTTACCTTAAATTAAATACAGTCGGGCCTCTATTTAACAAAGTCACTGATTTTCGAAAAAAGTTCGTTATGAGGAAAATTCATTCAATACAAATTCCTCTTTCAATATATCAGGTTCTGGGTCTCAGGAAAAAGTTTGCAAAGGAGAGGTTTGTAACATAGAGGTCCGACTGCATATAACTAGCTTATATGACTGTTGAATAATGTGCTAGCATTAATATCGTTCATTATGCTTTTCCTTACACGTTAAATCTGTCGAGACTCAAACGTCCTCCTGTTTGTGTGGAAGTTAGGAGAGGGAGGGGTGAACGCTCAAGTGTCGTCCCTGTCACTTGACCAGGGTTCAAAATTACGAGGTCCATCGTCAAAAGCCCTCGTGAAGCTGAATACTGTGACGTTAATATTCTCTCACTCACTCATCCTCATCCAGTAGTCACTAGACGGGTGCTTTAAATCTATCGAGACTGGATGTCCTTCCGTTGGTGTGGTGTCGTTGTTTGGAGAGAGGGTGTCAGCTCAGGTATAGTTCTCAACACTTGAACGAGGTTCAAAATTACGAGATCCATCCCCAATAACCCTCGTCTTGCTTTACAATGCGACGCTAATAAACACTCATTCACTCATGCGGAGATAGAAAAAGTTATATAATCGATGGTATCATTTGTACCACAATACAAAACTTATTTCACATCAGATAAGCGAGGAAATTGTAAGATAGCGAAAAGTTACAGAGTTACAGATTATACAAATACCACAGGGTCAGATAATCAAACCATTTCCTTTTTATGAAAGGAAACTACGTTAAATTCGATAAGCTAAGTGGTTGTTTAAATACCATCAAATTAAATTGTTGATTCGTATCTTATCGACTTCAGATCTGAAAAGATTTTTTCGGTTTGTCCCAGCTCTGCCCTACATTTGCTCAAATTCGTCACTATTTGTTCCTCAGGAAATATATCTCAGAAAATCAGATAAAAAAATAAAATTTGACAGGAAACTTGATTTTCTCTTTGATTTGATTTCGCGAAGGAAATACTTTTATTTGGTTAGTTTACTAGATTTGAAACCCAGAGTGTCAAGAAAAAATGCCCTTCGTAAAACAATTTCTTACATTTTTTTTCTCCCTCTTATTGTAATACTGCAAAATATATCGAAATGCTTAAGAAATATATATATTTAGCTCTTTCCTGTAAATAATAATAGTTATAATATTTTTCCACTTTAAAAGTAATTATTATAATTATATTTTTCTTTGTAACTAGGGAGTTACCGCCTGTCCATCTAACCGTGGACCATCCCCATTGTACAAATTATACAACTGTTCATACTCATTGCTCAAACTGTAAAACTGTAATTTACATGTATGTTGTTGTTCTATTTTTTTATCAATATATTGTAAGCGTCTGGTTCAAAATTTTTCTAACTTTTCAGAATGTAAATTTTCAACTAATCTCTTCTTTAAAAATGTGTCTTTCGTACACTTTTTTCATTTATTCTTTTTTTCACAAAATTCATTCTTGGCACTCTCTCTCCTCTCCAGTTAAATTCAACTTTCCACGTCCCCTTTTACTAACCATACCTTATTTGCAAATAGTTTTTTCTTCATCACGAAAAACGTTTTTCACGTATAGACATGTTTTTATATGTAGTGTTTTTTGTGCATGACCTCTCTCTCTCTCTATCAATCCTTTCATATATTCTGTTCTCAACTGTGATTCGATCGCAAGTAATACAAACGCGCTCCTGCAATTTTCTATTACACATTTATGATGTCACGTTGTGTTAATCTTTGAGCTTGAAGTATTGTCAATTTGAAACCATAATATTGAACACAATTTACTGCCTTTTTATTATTGTTCTTGCGTGTGAGATAAATAAATAAATTTATTACATCGGCATGAAAAAAACTTTGTTATATACAGAGAGATAATCATAATTATGATTAATTTCATTTTTAATAATAATCATTATGATTTTCAGCTTTAGTTTAATTATGTTTCAATATGAAAAAATGATCAAGAAGTATTTTTTCATACATTTTTTCATTTACATATAAATTTAAATAATAATAAGTTGCGTATAAATAAATAAAAATTATTTCTATAAACAAAATTATTATTTAATCTTCTTATCTCAAATTACAAGAAAAAAAACCATACTATATATAGTTGCTCAAAATTGAATTATTCACATTTGTTGATCATTTACCTATTCGTCTTTGTGATTTTTAATAGGCATTATCTTCTGTACGAGGTATGTAAATTAAGTAATGAGACTGGTAGCGTAGTGTTTGATCTGGCAACACTGGGGAAGTGAGATATGGAGGGGAGGTTGGTAAACATGTGATGCGTCATCAGTATGAGTTTAAAGTCGCTGAGTCAAGTTAATTGTCTGTAGTGATTTGTTTAGTGAAACAGGTTTTTCTTGTGTTTTTTGAAATGAGTGACAATAATTTCGAGCAACGATGTGCTATCAAGTTTTGCTTCAGACTTGGACACAACGCAACGGAAACATTTGCAAAACTTCAGCAAGCCTACGGAGACAGTGTTTTGTCAAGGGCCCAGGTTTTTCGGTAGTTTAAGGCATTTTCAGAAGGAAGAGAGTCAATTGAAGATGAACCTCGCAGCGGTAGGCCCTCAGTTTCAAAAACCGCTGAAAATGTCGTTAGAGTTCGGGATCTTGTGCGTTCAGATCGTCGCTTGACTGTCAGAATGATTGGGGAAGAGTTGAATTTGAATCACACCACCGTTCATCAGATTTTGACCAATGAATTGAAGATGAGAAAGATATGCGCCAAAATGGTTCCAAAAAACCTGTCACACAGCAATTTCAGTGAACTGTTTCTTGGCCAGTAAGAACATTCCTGTTGCTCCTCAGCCCCCTTATTCACCCGACTTGAGTCCTTGTGACTTTTTCCTCTTTCCGAAATTGAAGAATCACCTCAAGGGACATCATTTTGGGACACTGGAAAACATTCAAACGGCTGTAACCGACCAGAAGGCTATTCCAATAGCCGAGTTCCACCAGTGCTATGAGGAGTGGAAGGAACGTCTCCAGCGCTGTGTGGCTTCAGAAGGCAGTTACTTTGAAGGAGACAATGTTGAATTGTAAGTTTATTGGAATAAACAAGTGAAAAAAATCAGTCTCATTATTTAATTTACACACCTCGTATACTTTCTAGGAAAATATCCATAATTAATTTGGTATCTCTGGACAAGTGTGGGCAACTAGCGGCCAGGAAAGAGTTATTTTGTGGTCCACCAAGATAGCCTAAAAATCAAATAGAAAAAACATTTTCTCTATATTTCAGTCCACATATATTTATGTACAAAGTGTTTTTACATGAAGATCAAGTTGGCTGACATAACTTGCAGGCAATGATGTGAATTTAAACAAAAAAATCTTGCTTCTGATTTAAAAAAATGTGGAAAAGTGTAATTAATAGGGTACGTTTTACCCCACTAGAGTGATTCTAAAATGAAATCTCGTCAATTCTCGTCTCTTTTTTTACATCACTCAAAATCAGGCGGAATCAGTGCCAGAGCTTGAGGAAATTGGTAATTTCATTGAAGAAGTTGTCGATCTTTCCAAGCAAATAAATTTAGGATAATAATGAATTCAAGAACTGCTAGATTCCCACAATCAGGAACTGATAATTCATGAGCTCATTGAAATGCATGAGTAAGAGCAAGACATTGTAGAACTTGAATCTTAAGGTATCCGACTACCCTAAAATCATGATTTTTTAAAAAATTGACAAATTTTTTTTACGATTTTTTTTATATATGCCATCTTATCAGCTTTATAAAAATACCAAGTTTTTTATTTACATTCACTAGAACAAAAACTACAAGTGTTTTAGTAAAAGAAGATGCCATAACTTTACATAAGAAACTTTAAAATACGTTTTACTCGAAATGTTTTTTTTTCCGAAAAGTTCCAACGGGGGCTGCGATTGCTCGAAAACTTTTTAAATAATTTGCTGAAATTCTGTGTATGTTGCGTATAATAGTAGAAGTGTTTTAACTCTCAGATTTATCAATCACTGTTTTATTAAAAAATTTACAGTTTTTATGTGAATATAATCATTGTTTTTTTTAAGCAATTTCATATAATAGCTAAGATAAAGTGCCGTAATTTTTGTAAAAATTAAGATATCTCTTATCCTGAAGATCATTTCAAAAGGAATAGAAAAATAATACATCAAAATTCAAAACTTGAGAATTAGTTCATTTACTATTTATACCGGGGCCGTGGGTAGCCTACTGGTTAGAGCATCGGACTCCAGACCGGAAGGCCTGGGTTCGATGCCCGATGCCACCAAACACCCTCCGAGTACACACGGAGTACGTGCTCGTTAAATTAGTGAGTCCGTTGTCTTGAGGGCTTAATCACGAGCGCAGGTACTGGAGAATATTTCCCTCCCCTTCAGTTTACATGCAGAAATTGTGGAGATAGAGGTCGTGTCGCCATCTATCGTCCCTTCGGGGAATTTCGCCGAGCTAAAATCTTACTGTCACCTATATAGTGCTCAAGGCCAACGACAGGCGTACCTCTTGCCCATGCCAAGATGGATTTCGTGGGCCTCGATCTGACTGCGTCAGACGGGTGGCATTAGAAAAAAAAAACAACTATTTATACAGAGCGGGCCCTGTTTATGTAATTTTTACCCATTTTAGTAGCAATAATTTTCTTAATTTTAGCCTTTTTCTTCTTAAATTTTACTAAATAAATTTGAAAACCACAAAAAGTCTCCATATCTCCATTTTTTAAAAAAAAACATTGTCGCAAGTAGTTAGATACCTTAAGATCCACTTCAGTCAGCAGATCGAATGATAGTTAGTAATTTGACAAAAAGCCTGCTTTTATTAAAAAATGGTTAAAAATTTACAATAGGGTTACAAATATAGACTCCAACGAAGAACGTATTCTTTCAGCAAAAGAAGGAATAAAAAAAATATTAACATGCTACGAGGAAATTTTGTAAGGAAAAAAAAATCTTTGAGTTGGAAAACGTTTACTTTGAGTTGTAATAATTCCCTCTAGTATCCTTTTTGTTAACTCTTTGTATTAATATTTAAACAAACTTTATAATTCTTTAGTTTAAAAATAACACTGTAAACTTAATCGTAATCGGCTAGTCCGAAATCCCTGTCCCGCCCATTCTATCCAATCAGAACTACTATTACGTAATAACCACTGCCGGGGTATTAAAGCAAAAATCTTATGTAATCGCTCTCTCTGTCTGCTTGCCTTCATCATGCACGAATGTAAATAACTGTAGCTCTTTGTCTTTGTGTCCTCCAACATGCCGCTGCCTATTCAATGTGAAAATGTACCGCAATTGTGTTTTAAGGTATCCGACTACTTGCGACAACTTTTTTTTTGAAAAAAAGGAGATATGGAGATATTTTTGTGATTTTTATATTTATTTAGTATATTTTAAGAAAAAATCCTAAAATTGGTAAGAGAAAAAAAAAATTATTATTATTAAAATGGGAAAAAACTAGTAAAAATGTACGAAAAATTACATAAACGGGGCCCCCTCTGTACAAAGATTTTATGAACAAATTCTCAATTTTTCAATTTTGATGAGTTACTTTGTTATTCCTGTTTGAAGTGACCTTCACAATAAGAGATATTTTTATTTTTACAAAAACTAGAGCACTTTATCTAAGTCATTATACGAAATTGCTTAAAAAAACATTGACTATATTCACATAAAGAACTGCAAAATTTGAAATAAAACAGTTATTGATAAATCTGAAGATCAAAACACTTCTACTGTTATGCAGAACATAAGCAAAAAAATTTAGCTAATTATTTTCAAAACTTTTTGAGCAATCGCGGTCCCCGTTTGAGTTTTTCGAAAAAACACATTTCGAGTAAAACGCATTTTAAAGTTTGACATCTTGTGTAAAGTTATGGTATTTGCTTTTACTAAAACGCTTGTAGTTTTTGTTCTAGTGGAGGGAAAATAAAGTACTTGGTATTGTTATTAAGTTAATAAAATGGTCTATAAAATAAAGTCATAAAAAAATTTGCCAATTTTTGAAAAAAATCATGGTTTTAGGGTTGTCGGATACCTTAATCTATTGATGTGTGCTTCATAAAAAAGGAGGAAAATTTATTCTGAAGATGTCTTCAATAAATCGGATATGACAACAAACCAACACCGGCCAACGCTACTACAATACGTTACATATATATATATATATATACTACCTTGTTAGATTTTATGAAACTTTCTACATCAAAATAACTTCGGTTTGCGATTTTGTATTTAGACTTTAAACATTTTTCCCCTAAATTATTATTATTTATTTTTTGTCTCTCGTCTCCTGCCCTAAATACAAATAATTCATTTGTATTTATATGCGAAATTATACCTCGACTTACGCGTTTATCACTTAGCCCCACCTATCGCGTAAATTCGAGGTTGCAGGGGTTAAAACTGCCCCTATTTTATTTTATTTATATTTATTGAATTATAATCCATAAAATTGTGCAATTTTTCAATTCCTACTATTAGCTTACACTCTCTATATCTTTATTTATTTATTTATCTTCGTGGAATTTTCAATCTCGTTAATAAAATACATTTTAAAACTCTCAATTGAGCTGAAATTTTATATATAAGATTATTTTGGATGACAATACAATAATTTAATTATAATTAATAAAAATTAATTTTGATTAAAACTAATTATTTAAAGAATTACAAATACAGCCCCGTTAGCATCATTTTTGGCGACTTGTGTCAAAACTTGAAAAGGTTTTTTCTCACATTTTAAAGCATTCAGTTGAACCGAAATTTTATATACACGATTGTTTTGGATGACAATACGATACATTAATGGTAATGAATAAAAATTAATTACCACATAACGTTGTGAATCTTTCCTGTGAATATACATATTTATATTAATTGTAACTATTTAATAAAAAGTAGCGAAAATAAAGTTTTTCTTCGTTGATCTAAGTAGGAATTGACTTAATTTTTTTATATTACTTGTTTATATATAGTACAATACGGTCCTTTTCTGAGATGCAAAGTTAAATAGTAAATGTAGTCAATTTGAAAAGGTGTGATTCTCCGGTATTCTCCACTTCTACAATACGGTTCACGAGCGAAAATAGTTTCCCACATCTGTCTTAGGAGATAGTCAGACAGTGTTCATCATTTTCCCCTTCATGTACTTCTTTGAAATCATTTTCCATTACATTTTAAATCATCGTTCAAGTGTTCGTGATGCTTTGTATTTCTCAAATTATAGTCTGCGTTATTAAGGGAATTTCACTGAAATCATGCAATACTTTTAAGTAAAATATGATACTTTCACAACAAAATGCATTTTTTGTATAGAATAACTGATCTGAGGAAAGAAATTGAATCCCTAGAATTATTATTTTCCTTTCTTATAAAGTAGTAATTTTTCTTGAAGTTTTATGGAAGGCAGTAAAATTTGTATAAATATAAAATGGTTGTTTATTCTTTTTATACACTCATGGACGAAAGAAAAATTAGCGCACCAAGAAGGAGTCGTCAAAATGAAACGAAATTTTACATACGTAATGACCACTTTGATATAAGTAAATGATTAGAAAATTAAGAAAGAGGATTATTTATTTCAGGGGAAAAGGCAAAAGAACGGAGGATTTAATACCCTGTTGAACCCCCTCTAGCACGACTGCACAATGGGATACGATCGGGCATTGAGGTATACAAGATCTGTATGATGACTTGAGATATTTCGTTCCATATTTGCTGTATCTTTGCCTCTAGTTCGTTCAAACTCGTGGGATGCCCAATTCACCGTCCCAAATGATTCCAGATATGCTCGATTGGAGACAAATCTGAGGATCAGGCAGGCCAAAGAAGGGTAGTAACAGTGCGGAGACAGTCTTGTGACACCTTTTGCGTGTGAGGCCGAGCATTGCCTTGTTGAAAAATGGCTCCTGGGAGCCAATGCATAAGTTCCAAAACATGTGGTTGCAGAATGTCATGGACATACAGCTAGGCTGTCATGGTGCCATGGATCAATATTAGGGGTGACAGTATATTGTAGGCAATGGCACCCAATACCATCACACCAGATGTGGGAGCGCTGTATCGCTGTAAACCAAAGGCAGGATTCAAGCGTTAACCACGGGGCCTCCACACACGAACACGCTTGTCATCACTGCAGAGATTGAATCTGGATTCGTCGCTAAAGACGATCTGGTTCCATTCCGCTGCAGTCCAGTTTCCTCGTGTCCAGTGTCGATGGGTGGGCGTCAAGAGCAACACACGTAATGGGTGCCGCTATCCCAAATGTTCTTCAGCCAGGTGCCTTGGTATGGTTCGAGAAGACACAAAGGCCCTTAGTGAAGGTGTTACTTGTGTCTGGATGGCGGCCGATGAAGAAGTTGGCTGTACGCGTGCATTTCTTACAATATGATGGTCTTCTCGACGACTGGTCTGTCGAGGACATCCTGAGACTGGTCTTCGTATAAATGACATCTCTCGAGATCCGCTGGTCCCAACATCTCCTCACAACACAATCAGAGCGGCCTAATTGACTGGCTACTCACCTAGCTGACCACCCAGCTTCCATCATGCTGATGATTCTCCCCCTCTCAAACTGCGACAGCTGCTCATTTTTTCTTCGAAAACGGCGTAATGGCATGCCTACCTTAGCTCCTCCTTTGTAAACGATTCAGCACACTCAAACAAGCTTTGGGTACCTGTTTTATACTTCACGGAGAACGACGTTAAACGCCCTCTACCGGCTATACGTAATGCACAATTCCGCTGCATTTCTGATCATTTGCATATCTTTCCGACGTATACCTCAGGAGTTACGTTACGATCCCGCAATTATTTCTTGGTGCGCTAATTTTTTGTCCATGAGTGTATTTATTCATTTACTATTTTCTGAAGAATCTAACGTTATCAACTAATAAAAATTATTATGTAAGAATTGTGACTATTTTATTACAACTTGTTTTTAACTGAATAACATAATAAATTTTTAAAATATATAGTACAACTTTTATTTTTAAAAATTATTATTTAAAAGAGTACTGAAAAATTTACGTCATAAAAGTCTTCGTACACTTAAAAAATTCAACATAGTTTTAACTATTGAATTTTTTTTCTTAACTTAGCACTTAGTAGGATATCCTTTATTGTTCACAACAGCTTCCGAGCATCTCGATACAGATTCTCCATTTTATTTGTAATTTCTTGTATTGATGTTCTTGCATTCTTCTGTAATTACACTTTTTAATTTACATTTTGTGTTCATGCCATGCCTTCCTACTATAACTTCAAGTTCTTTACAAATAGGTTTAAATTAAGGGATGGATGTGACGTTTTCAGAACCTGAGACAGCTATAGAAACACCAAAGGCGCGCGGTAAGAGTAGTGTGTTCAGTCATCATCTTGATTTAAAAAAAATGAAGTCGTCTCCAATACCCAAATTTTGGCAGATAGTTTTAAATTATTTTTTGAAATATTTAATGCTCCTGATTCAGAATATATATCATCATTAAATACTACATTACCTAGTCCTAAAGCTGAGATACACCCGCAAAAAAAGAACACCTCCACATCCATGCTTTACTGAGCCAACTAAATTCTTGGGATTAAATCTTCCATTTTTCTCTCCCCCCCCATGCTCCTATCCCCTTAAAGGCTCATTTTATTTCTGAATTATCGATCAAAAAATTTTATCTTTTGATGCATGTCTTCAAACATACATATCTTTCTAAATATAATAGCACCATTTGCACAAATAAAATTTCCTAAATATTAAAATGCAAAAAAAAATCTATTTAAATAAATAAGTAATTTACCTGTAAAGTTGGCTTTCTGTATGGCAGAAATCATAAGACTTTGGAGTCGATTCACGCTAACCATAAATATAAAGCTTAGAATATCTAGCTTTTATCTTGAATTAAAAATTTTATTTACATATTTTGCTTTTACATAAATGATTATGAAATTATTAATCAAAATCTGATCGTGTATAATAAATTCGAAAACACGGTAATGCACATAACCCAACATCACAATTTGTTCTCTTCTTTTACTATCTTGTTTCTCTTCTTACCTTCTTCCTTTACTGTCTTTTTTTAGCAGCAAATAATGCATTGTCGTATTGTTCTAGTTTGTTGGGGGAATGTAGGCAACAAAGTGTTTTCAGATGAGCGTGAAGGGAGCGCCCAGCAGAATGACGTCCTCTTTTTGCACGAAATTCCATCGAATGGTACTTTTCAATTATTCGAAAACCTAATAGGCACATGTGAAATAATTGAGGAAAGATCAATTCCACAGTGTAAGTTTTTAGGGTGCCCGAGCTACACTCAGGATGAGCCAGGATGGTACGCCTTGCCTGCACGAGCTCAGCACGGGAAAAGCCAGGAAATGCCCATTGAAGCCAAATGAATTGAATTTGCTCTCAACTACAGATAAGATTAATTCCAATAAGCTTGTTTATCATGGATTTAGCAACTTAACGTTCTAACGAGAAATTTTCTTTTCGTCTGTCTAATCCGGCTGATCTAGGTATTCCTCGAAAAGTTTTAGAAAATAAAAATAAAAAAATATCTGTCAACAAAATTTCTATGGAAACTCTTACAGCACTGAAATGGGGAGATTTTTTATAAATTTCCTTACAATAAATATATAATTACGTTGAGTTAACTGTTTTGGACGTTCTTTTCTTGGCTTGTTTTCGATTATATTTTCTTCTTTAAATCGTTTAATCACACACTGTACCCAGGAATGAGGAACAATTACTAATTTCGCAATGTTTCGAAATGATTTGCCTTGATTGAAGTGAAAAGTAATCAATTTTTTTCTGTCTCCTTACGCCTACAAACCATTTTTAGATTATACAATAGCAAAACAATAGAGTATTTTTAAGAAAATAAGTTAAGACCACTCACACATTGTCCTTACGTCGATAGATATCTACTCCAGGGCTAAATAATATGTAGATCCTTGCTTGTCCCTCCTGTACACCACCCATGGTACATTCAAAGACACCCTGGATCCGCTACATCATTCAAGGATTCCAGATCTTATCAGTCGGCATTCTCGCGTTTTTCGACTGGCCACTTGAGGTGCATGAATTTTGAAGGTGGCAAAAGAAGCTTCCCAATTTGCACCAAATGGGACATCCGCCCTTTTTCTCCTCGGCCCATTCTGCAATGTCTGTGGTTTTCCTGTGAGGAGGCTGTTGCTTCCCCCTCCCCTTGCTGTTCTTAGACTTTGCGCAGATTTATGGGTCATGAATCTGGTCTAGCTTCACTAGACAAGATGGGGATTAGTCTCACCATTACCAAGAAAACAAGCAAATATTTAAGTAAACGATGTAGAAATGAAAAGAAGCAACAAAAGATATTTTTAAAGGAATTCGTTCAAAAGCACTTTGGTGTATGGTTACTTTTGTGACGTGTTTTCTTCCACCCCCTTGCAATTTAATTCTTTTAAAAATAAATTGTGTAAATACTTAAAATAAATCTCATTTGAAATCCCCTGAAGAATGCATAAAACGAAATTAAAGCTGTATGTTCAAATATTAATTGTCGGCTAAAGTAAAATTTCTGCAACTTTTTTAAGTGTCAGAGACACAGTATGTAAAGGAGAAAAGCAATTTACTCATCGCGAAATCTTCCGGAAGTATTAGACCTACAGACATGAAATTTGGCTGGCATGTTCCTATCAAGATCCGCTAGGAAAGGGTTTTACAAAAATAGACCCCAAGAAGGATTACGAGGGGTTAAGGGACGTTAAAGATAAAAGTTCCAAGTTGTGAACTATTAGACTTATGAACGTGAAATTTGATGAGCATGTTTCTTTTGTTGAGTAGAGATCCGCTCAAAACGGATTTTGCAACAATCCTCTTCATAGAGGATTGCGAGCAGTTAGGGGGGACTATAGATAAATATTCCCATTTTCGAACTACTAGACCTACTGTAATGACCACTTAATGTTATATTTAGTTATATCACAGATTTTCGTTTACTTTTTAGAATGAATAATAGTTGTCTGAAACGTAAACATGGAAGAAATGTCAGTGTATCAAACATGTTTTTCAAATTTATGCCGCATGAATGGTTTCTATGCATAAATATATTGTTTGGAATTTTCTTTTCGGTGCTCTTTCCCTCCAAAAAAAAAACACTATGAAAAAAAAATAACCAAACGTGTTACATTCGGAAATAAAAAAATTTTGTAATAGTTCAAGCGGGAAAAAACGTGATCCAACAGGCTGAAACTGGGAAAAAATTATTTTCTTGTTATTATTTTTTTTTAATTTCAAGTTAAGTACAAAACTACTTTTTTTTAAAAAAAGATTTTGAATTTTTATTTCAAATTTAAAAAAAGCCATAAATTTCATATTTCGAAACCATTTTATTTATTAAGAATTAGGCTTTCATTTTTATTTACTGTAATTAGTTACAAAACAATTTACAGCCAACTTTGAACGAAGAATTCAAGCCTCTTATCCACCCGCACCCACACCCCTCCCAACTCCCTACAGTGTTTTGGAAATTTAATTAATTAATTTGTTGTAGATTTTCATTATTTGCATAAGAGTTCCACAAATTTTATGTTCTTGTCGATAACTTATTAATTTCCTCTTCACATAAAATTTAATTTAAGAAAATCAATTACAATTCTCCCGTAGACATATGCATAATATATATTTTTAATCAAATGTTGCAGTTACTTTTTTCAATAAAAAAATAGGAAAATAAAATCAGTAAAAAAAAATCTCACCTAAAACATAAGATTAAAAAAAAAATTAAAAAATAAAACTAAAAAACGTAATTGTTTCATAATTTTTCTAATCCATTAGCTCAGTGCTTTTCACACTTTCAGAATTCACGACCCAATTTTCAGTCATAATTTTCATCGCCCCCCCTTATAC
The DNA here is from genome assembly GCA_019973935.1 of Trichonephila clavipes. Classification (NCBI taxonomy): domain Eukaryota; kingdom Metazoa; phylum Arthropoda; class Arachnida; order Araneae; family Nephilidae; genus Trichonephila; species Trichonephila clavipes. The sequence goes on from BMAU01016906.1 coordinate 72,062, forward strand.
AATAATGTATTGAAAACAATAATCATGTATTTTGACTCTAAAGCAGCAATACGGCTTTGATTATAAACCGTACAAATTATCAAGATAAATATTAAATTTTAAATATAATTTTATGGCATGCACATAGGGACACCGGTAATTATTAAACTTGTTCTTAGTTTAGTACTGTTAAATTAATTATAAAACACATTGTGTAATACTGATATATTTTTAAATGTATTATATCAATGTAAATTATTTTATTTTTTTTATTAAGTCAGAATGTATTTTGTTATGCTTGTGTTTTCAGTAAATTAATAATTTTTTTAAATAATTTATTTTTTTTGCAACTTTTCGATATATTCGTGTTCTCCTTGTAGGGTTATCACACTCCACAGTTTGAGAAACACTGCATTAGCTGACACTTGCAAATGAAATACAGCTGTCGATTTCAACTTTCGTCCTACTCTTAAGGTATTCAAACTCGTTGAAATTATCAATTTGATCAGAACGCACATTTTTTTTATTTTATTGAACAGAGCAATCTTTTAACTTTACAAAACATACATTATTTTGTGTCTACGTTACATAGTGGTCGAGTTATAATAAATTACACAAAATTAGAAGATAGGTATTTAATCTACCAGAAGTGGGCATTTAAATGGTTCAAAATCTATCAGGGTGAGTTGGATAACTCAAAATATTATTAATGCATTTTCTATATATATGAAACTTTTTGAAAATATTTATTTTTTTCTTTGGAATGTACCAAAATAATCCTAACTGTATGAATATCTTTTGAGTTAGGGCCTGTTATTTCAAAAAAGCCCTCAAACTATGTTACATTTTTTATAATATTTACTCGATCAGCTCTAAAATTTTTATATTTTAATAAAACACTAAAATTTTAGTAAATTCCCTAGATAAATGTGTGTAGTTTATTTAAGTGATATTTTTATTGATATAAGTTTTTTTTCTCTAACTGCTTTAAAGATTTTTTAAAAAATTGCTAAAATTTCACTCATAATTGGGATTTCTTAAAAGTTTAGATAACTTATTTTAAGGTATCCGACTACTTCCGGAACCGTGATTTTAAAAAAGCGCATAAATGGATAACTTTCATGATATTTAGTGTCACTCAGATTAGAATACATGCATAAAATTGTTTTAAGAACATTTTGACAAAAAAAAAATAATTATAATACTTTGGCAAAAAATATTAACCTAGAATAATCATTTTTTCCAAATATTCTCCTTTTGTGGAAAATGTTTCTATCATAATAATATTTTGCCTGTACATGCTCAGACCTCTCTACAGAGGCTCAACTAGAATTTTTGAAAAATTCACATTATTTTCAGAGTTACCACCCATTGAAATAATTATTGGCGTTTTTTTCTTAAAATTGCTCCCCTCTGTTGTCGTAAAATATGAATAAACCCACTTCTAAGTCATATATTACAAAAATTCTAGTTGAGCCTCTGCAGAGAGGTCTGAGCATGTACAGGCAAAATATTATTATGATAGAACCATTTTTCACAAAAGGAGAACATTTGGAAAAAGATTATTCTAAGTTAATTTTTTGACAAAATATTGTATTTAAATAAATTGTTTTTATCAAAATGTCCTTAAAACAATTTTATGCATATATTCTAATCTAAGTGACACTAAATATCATGAAAATTATCCATTTATACGCTTTTCAAAATCACGGTTCCGAACGTAGTCGGATACCTTAAATATTGCTGATTAGGTATTAGTATTCATTGATATTGTGATCCTTAAAAAAAGCATTTATAATGTTTGAACATGTAAAGGGTGTTTTTTTAGAGGTATAGAACTTTAAATTGCAATAAAACAACGATGTATTATTCGATTGACATGAATTTTTTTTATTCGAAAGATAATCTTGTGGCATTACATTTTAAATATGATTTCTGGCATATGACTGCCACGGCTGGCTTGGATGTACTCCAATCTGGTCGTCCAATTTTCGATGACTTTTTCCAACATTTGTGGCCGTATATCGGCAATAACACGGCGAATGTTGTCTTCCAAACGGTCAAGCCTTTGTGGCTTATCCGCATAGACAAATGACTTTACATAGCCCCACAGAAAATATTCTAGCGGTGTTAAATCACAAGATCTTGGAGGCCAATTCACAGGTCCAAAACGTGAAATTAGGCGGTCACCAAACGTGTCTTTCAATAAATCGATTGTGGCACGAGCTGTGTGACATGTTGCGCCGTCTTGTTGGAACCACAGCTCCTGGACATCATGATTGTTCAATTGAGGAATGAAAAAGTTAGTAATCATGGCTCTATACCGATCACCATTGACTGTAACGTTGTGGCCTTCATCGTTTTTGAAGAAGTACGGACCAATGATTCCACCAGCCCATAAAGCGCACCAAACAGTTAGTTTTTCTGGATGTAACGGTGTTTCGACATACGCTTGTGGATTAGCTTCACTCCAAATGCGACAGTTTTGTTTGTTGACGTAGTCATTCAACCAGAAGTGCGCTTCATCGCTAAACAAAATTCGCTTATGAAAATCGGGAACAACTGCAATCTCGTTTTGGGCCCATTCGACGAATCTACGCCTTGCTTGATCATATTTAAAATGTAATGCCACAAGATTATCTTTCGAATAAAAAAATTTCATGTCAATCGAATAATACATCGTTGTTTTATTGCAATTTAAAGTTCTATACCTCTAAAAAAACACACTATACTAGTAAAAAGTATTCCAAACGTGTTCGGATACCTTAGATTTTTTTATGTTCATTTCATTTTTATATAATTAGGAATAGAAAGATAGAAGTCATCTATATGAACTGCAAATATTTTACGTTTTATCATCAAATCGGTTGTTTGTTATAATTTGTTCATTCATAACGGAAGTAAATTGCATTACATGCTGTCTTTTTCCATGTTATAAAATCTCTTGCGGTACCGCAGACTTTTAATAAACATATTTATAGTTTAAAAAATCTAAAAAACACGTTTTTATAGTGTGTGTGTGTGTGAATCGAATTAAAAAGTAAAAAATACTTCTTAATATAAGAATAAATTGACTAACGAGAAAATTAATGTCATTGTGGTAAAAGCGTGGGGAATGCTTTGTACTACATTTTTACAATAACTCTACATTTCGGAATAGAACTAGTAAGAAATTATAACAATTAATATCGAGCACCCCACGCTTTTACCACAATGACATTAATTTTCTCGTTAATCATTTTATTCTTATATTAAGAATTATTTTTTACTTTTAGTTCGATTCACACACACACACACTATAAAAACTTGTTTTCTTAGTTTTATAAACTATCATTTATTCATTGATGAATTAATTTTTTTGCTGGTTGTGTGTGTACTTTTATTAACAGTGAACGCTTTCGCTTTAGGGTTATAACTTAATCTTTTAGACACCAAATATGGAAATGGAATCTGGAATTAGTCGCCAAATCTGGAAATGGGAAATCGTTAATCCTGGTGATCTTGATTAGGACAATGAAACAAAATTATATAATTATTGTATTGTCATCGGTTCTTGAAAAGTGTGCAAAATTTCGAATTAATCTGACCTTTTAAAAGGAGTAAAAATCGAGTTCAAAGATTCCGTTACACATGCAGGTGAAGCTAAATAAAAAAAAACGTGTTAAAAACCATCATTATAGGATATTGTAGCGTATTTAAAAACATTCGAAAACTCATTTGACTAAATGCTGCTCTCTCTCTCTCTCTACTTGATATATTTCCTCAAAAACCCCTTTATCTCCAGATCTGCTGTCACTGACCCAGTACACTTATAGAGTCCATTTCCCGAACCGGACCAATCGATGTCCCTTGATCTGTAAAATATTATTTTCCTGTACGCGTTCCACTCGAGAAAGCTGCAGCTTTGGTGTGCCGCATTTGAAACTTTGGGTCGTTAATTCCAGCTTTCTTTTTCAACCGGTATATTTTTAGAGAGGTAGATAGATGGATAGATCTGCCTTGCGCGTGGAAGCGTTTTAGTTAATGGTAGCACGCGACGATCGAGACTTGCGATTAGGAGGAGAGGGGAATTATTTTTGTTCCACGTTTGTTTTCGTTGTATGAGGAGAGGGGTGTCAGAATTTTGTTTTCGTTTTTTAGTCTTCTGTGCTGGAAATGTTTACGAAACTGGTATTCGAAATTTCAGGAACGGCGTGAGGTGTGTGAAGGGCCATTCCTCAAATATAATAAGAAAGAAAGAGAATAACATGCAATCTCTATAATGAATAGCTTGTCATTTTAAAAATGTTTCTGATTTTAAAGTATTTTATAGAAATTACAAAAATATGTTTTAAATAAACATTTGTTGTTGTCGTGTGATTTTTATCCTGGGATACATATTAAATACAAATGGAATAACAGAAACATACGAACAGAAGAATATAGGCATTTATTACAAATGTTGATCCTAGCTTATAACAGCAGATGTGAGCTGTTTTCCGTTAGAGACGGGAATCCATTACAGGCGAAAGTTTGACTTCTTTTCCCGAAGAAAATACATCCATACCTTACTTGGAATTCGAACCCGAACCCTTTCGGTTACAAGTCGAGGGTCATATCCACCATACTGGCAGGGTGGCAAATAAACATTTAATTTCCTACATTGTAGAAACAGAATTTTTGAAAAGAAATTGGAAATCTCATCTATTTTATCGTATTACACATGTAAAGGATTCTATTCGCAATTCTTTCTAATCCTCTAGGAGAGCGGTTTTTAAACTGTGGTCCGCGGACCCCCTGGGAATCCCAGCGCCTTTCCAAGGGGTCCGAGAAGGTCCTCCAATGTTCAGATTTCCCTCTTTTACAGACTCTGAAAGGGAAAAATTGAAAGATGGGTCATCTTAGACCAGATCTCTAAATTGCCCCTTATGAAAAAAAAAGTGCGTGTGTGTACTTATGTACGCATGTAAGAAGTTATACCTCTTTGGCGTAACAAGATTAAAATCTTTCTAAAAATCTTGAGCAGGGCAAGCTGGGCCAAGGACGAAAGGCGGTCACGAGAAGAGTTGAACGATATTAACCTTAAGTCACTCGAACCAGCCAAACCCGAGATAATCACGATTTAAATAAATTTAAACACCCTCGCACAGGGACAATAGGACCAATAACATACGGAGGGGGTTCGGCAGACTGTATCTGGAGATGACGTGAACCGAATGTGACACCTGAGACTTCATATTGAATATCTCGGCGGGAAGAATCGTTCCTGGGAAAATTAAGACATCCGCCTGAGAGTTATGGTCATTTTAAAATAATTAAAACATTTAAAACAATTAAATAAAATAGAAGCAGCGCACCCAGCAACACGAAACTCAGCCTGGTTGTAAGGAAACACAAGAGGAATCCATTTGAACCAGTCTGGAGTCTGTAGTTGCAAATGGAGCGGCGCAATCTCGGGGGATAAAAAACTAACTCCCCGGGGGGAACAACTGTGACGTAAATGGTAACGTACATCCCAACGATACACAGAGTAGTAGGTGATCCCAAAGTTTCATCCTTCTATCTCTGTACTATCGTGACGTCATCTAAAATATCGAACCCCACAGGAATAACATGGGGATTCTAATTTTAGTGATAAGGCACCCCTAGTCCCACTATCTACGCACGAATTATAACAGATGAAAGATCTCAACGGAGAAAACCCATGATCCGAATTTCATTAACGAAGTTCAAAAATCCTCAAAGCTATATATGCGGGATTTAAAAAAAACTTAAAACTTTAAAATAATTTTAAAATTTTAAATATAGGTGAAGAAATGGGGCTATATGGTCCTGAAAAATATATCTAGGATGCTCATAGGGAGAACAATCGAATCAAACCGGTGCGGTGGACCAAGGTGGCATAGGATTCGAATTATTACTGGGGAAACCCTGTTGGGAGGGAGCACCGGAATGGACCAATTCCACGTAAGGACGTAAGGCTTGCGCTAATACGAAAATATGGCGGTCCCAAGATCAATTCCTTGGGGGGTGAAATTTTTTCCGGTCCCCATAGGATTAACATGGGAGCATGACATTTTAGTGCTTAAGCCCTCCCCCCATGCCAACACAATGGGAAGGAAGTAGATGACTGCATGGATGAGGAGTGGAACAGTTGGTTCAAATCTTAAGTCCTTGACTCGAACAGGAGCCAAGATATTGTGAATTTAAACAAATTTAAGAAGTTTAAGACAATTAGGAACTATGGAAGAAATAGCCCTATGAGCTTAAAATTATAATAACTGGAAGAGCAGATAGAGAGAGATCGAATGAGCCAAGTCCGAATGAACTGTTAGGCTCGGGTGCCGAGATAACGGACAAAAAGCTGTAGAGGGGGGGAATGCACCGGGGGGATGCGTCCCAACAGATATGATTTATAACAGTAATTATTACGATCCCCCAAATATCAGTCCCCTAGCACCAACAAAGTGGCACGTTAAAATATTAGACAACGGTGTGTGTCACATCCGTGACGGTGTGCGCGCGCATCGTAAAAATTTACCCTCATCCTTTTTCTTAAATGCGCAATGAGAAGTATAACTTCAAAAACTCTACTGGAAAATGTATTTTGATCAAAAATGTTAATTCCTTTTTCTTATTGTTTGTGACTATATAGACATTACTATAACGTAATATTTTCAAAGAATAGCAGAAACGCATAAAATTGTTAAAGTCTGTATAAGTAGCAGAGGATGTCTTGGGATAATTAAGGTACCTTTCAATCACTCAGTCATGTATTAGGAGTCAGGGAGGGGTGTTTAAAGTATTGGAGGTCCGCGATGTCTAAAACATAAAGGGAGTTTAGGACCACTGCTCTAGAGAAAATACTTTCTATGACGTTGTATGATTATAAAACGATCTTTCTATTAAGAAACCATGACTTACATTAATGAGTATTCGGGAATGAAGATCAGCCATAATCAAAACAAACATAATTTATTAATCTTTTAAGAAGTCTCAACAACCCAGGCTAGGAAATGCACGTATAATTAAGTACTGGAGCAAAAGCGAGGTAGACGAGATATTTAATATTTAATTATGAATTGAATTTCCTTTGGAACGTTTTGGTAAAATACGTTCGAAATCTTAATACGTTAAAGGCTTAAATAATCGTAATTCGTTCTGAGCTATTCTACTTCTATATAGTCGATATTATTCTAATTCAAATATCTTATTGACTAAATCGTCAATTGTCAAATTTAAATATTAAATAATTAATCAACGAGTCACTCTCGAATAGCTTTCTACTACGTCACGTTAATCATTAACTTAAATCATCTAACTCCTAACCTCTCCCTCTCGAACCTAAAAGTTAATGCTTAAATATAAGCTTTGATTTACATAACCATATCTTCTTCTTGTGGAGAAAACTTTCAATCGAACAATTTTTGAAGAAATAGTTTTCCCCCAAGAGTATTAGTAGGAGGCTCGAGAATAGACTTGTTACAGAGTTACTATTTGAAGTCAAGTGACAGGGAATTCGAGAGGTTGGTGATTGTTGTCATACGGAGCCTAAGAAATTGAAGAAATTGGAAATTGTCATGGTTCAAACTGAAGAAATCTGACGGGAATCATTCTAGGACTAGCATAATTGTTGGGGATATTCAGTTGGTAAGTATATTTAAATTCTATATATTCTTATGCGGAAAGGTCAAATGGACTTGGTGTAGGCTTTCCTGCTCCGAGGGGATTTGAAACAACAACAACATATTCTAAATAGTTAGATTACTATTTAAGCTGACACGCTCCCATAGCTTAGGTCGAATTTAGATAGTAATTGGATAATCATAATAAAATGAATGTGTTTTAAGGAAATATCTCATCCTTTGGTGAACCCTCACACTTCAGCGGGCGAGAGTTCACAATACAAAAAGTAATAAGTTATTAATCCTTATTCATTTAAAATAAATAGTAATAATTTCTCAACCCCATTATCCAAAAGAATATAGTCATAATACGTCAATCTACACGGGAAAATAAAAATTAGAAAGTGTAATTAAAATGCTTAAAGTATATCTACTAAAATATTCTTTCTTTCGTTCATAGTATCGTGAAAAAGAAATGTAATAAATATTTGAGTATCATATATTACAGTAATGCTCTATTTTTGTCTCTCTCTCTCTCTCTTTCTCTCTCTCTATTCACATTTTATAGATTTATTTTAAAACTTTTCATTCTCTTAACAACTGAATACTTCAAAATCACAGGCTGCATCCTGTAATTTTTGTTTCACGAAACATTATACGCTAAAATAAAAACATTTTCCTCAAAAAGCCATGAATATTTTATGATATCCGAATATCAAACACAAATTAAGTGAAATCCTATTTTTCTTGGCATAGGCAATTTTTCAAGATATTCTTTTTGTGCTTTTCAATAAGAGAATACAATTTTTATAAAGAAAAAATGTCTTATTTTTCCAAGACACATATGATTTCGTTAAAAAATTGTTACATAAGGTTTTACTTCAAGTACCTATTTAAGTAACTAAGACACTGGATCATGTTGACGACGTTGATAGATGATTACTTCTAATTCTTTTGTAAAGTTAATTTTAGTACGTATTGTTATAATATGGTCTTTACTTCATTTTAGTTTGGGTTAGGGAATTTTTTATTTTAATATAACCAGAATTATTTTGCATTATTTTTATTTAAAAAATAATGTGTCAGAATCCCCCTGGATTCCACCCTGGACACCAACATTGGATTGAGGCAAAGAACGACCAGACGACATTTTTACAATAACAAATTATATTTATTCATTTGAATCAATTATCAACCATCTAATCACAAAGATTTATCAAGATGTCTACGTCACTGTGATTGTCCCTTACTATTAAATTAAATCACGAAATATGATACTTATCAAATATTAAACTGTATATCGAACGGAACTACCGGAATAAGAGGACCGAGAGATACACGCAATTTGAATTACTAGCATTCATTAACTTCCCACTAACTTTATTATATATTTACTCTTATGATCCTATAATCGAAATTTAAATATCACCTACCTTTTACTTCCTTACTTTCCAGGCGGAGCAAACTTTCCAATTGTAGATCGCTGCCTAATAATCAGCGAGACGCTAATCACACAATCAACTTGAATCTTCTTAGAACTCCATCAACCTTTCCTTGGCATGTAACCTCTCCTTCTAACTTACAACACTCTCCTTAAATACTTTGACTAATTTGCATATATTTCAAGCATTTTTGGGTATACAGGTGGTTCCTATCTTATACATGAGAACCAAATGTCGTTTTGAACTAATTAATTGAGGCTATAAAATTCCTAACAAAAATTTTTGTTCTATCTCTTTTCATTTCTGATTTGTAATGCCTATTTTCCAAATTTCCCCCTTAAGGCGCTGCTGTTGTTTGCTTTAGGTCGGTCGCAGTCACTTTTATATACCGTGACTTCGCTTGCATAGCGGTAGCTCTCTTCATTCCCAAATATTTTCTGGTTAATGGGACTTTCCTATGTACCCTGCAGATATAAATTTTAGTTCCTATACTAATATTGAGCACAGCACAAAATTTTTCAAAAATTACTGTTTCTTAAAAAGTTTTGATTTTCAGGAAATAATGCTTATGTGAAAACTACAATAAATAAAAAAAATAATAATGCATATAAATATATACATTAATAGGAAAGATTCAGTTGCAAGAAAGTAAAAAAAATTACTTGATAATAGTGAGAAATGAATGTAATTTTTTAAAAGTGAATTCAGATGTTCGAAATTTTAGTGTTATTAAACTCCAATTCGGAAATATTTATTACGAAATTCCAGTACTGTTTTACGTTCTAAAAAAATAATATTTTTAAAATGTAGCTACTTGGGGAATTTTTTAGCAGAACTTAAGCAACTCAGTCTAAAAGTTTATAAAATAAAAAAATCCGTAACTGGCTGTGTTAAAAGCACAGTTTTTTGTACATTACATGAAGTGATGTTCCTCAGATCGTATTATACTCTTGATAAAATGTTCATTTGTGTTTTTCGATACAAACAAATTACTAAGTAAGAAAAAAATCTAGAACTAATATAATGCACTGAAACTTGATTACTGCACACGAAAATTTGATAATATTCCTGTCATTGTCAGTGCGACGAAAAGCATATTTTATCGTAAACATTATCATTGTATATGCCTGAATTTCGTTATTCCTGAGAAATTTAATTCTTGAGGATGCGAGTGTTTAGTTTTTGTTATTTGATTTTGGGAAATTCCGAGGATCTCTCCACACCTAAATTGGAAAACTTTATTGATGCAAGTAACGATAATGCAGCGATATCCGAAGGTAAAAGTCTATTGGGTTTAATATAAGTAATGCTGATTATTATATGTTTAATATTATGATTTGTAATATTGTTCAAAAATAACACCATCAATCAAAAACAATTGTTCTTGGCTCTACTTTTAACCCTCAGGTGTCTATGACGACCTACAAGGGGTCCTCGTCAGAGAAAAAATAATTTAGGGGTCCATGAGATGTAAAGGGGGTCTATGATGGCGGCTCTCATTAAACCAAATCATGATTTTAATTGTAAAAGAAAATTTAGTCTAGTGGGGGGGGACCAGATTTTTATCTATTTATTTAACAGATTTATTTGCTAATTTTAATAAGGTTAATTTGCAGTTACAAGGTGACAGCATAAATTTTATTAAAACAAGGGCCAAGTCCGCAATTATGGCATTAAAAAGACATACCTGTTATTTATCACGAATTATGGACTACCATGAGAAAATTTTTAATTACTTTTCCTAGTAAGAAGGAGTTTCAGTGTGGTTGCTTATCTTTCCAAAACAAAAAAAAGAAAAGGGCAAAAAAGGTCTGGACACTATTAGCCGAGAAGATTTCGTGGTAAACCTGACACGATTGATTCCAAATGTTGAAAAATTGCTATTGAGGCACCAGACTTATTCCACCCTTTAAAAGCATTTGTTTGTTGATTAGTTATTTTATGTATTAATTAAATTTTAATTTAATTAACATGTTTTTCTTGAGTTTTAAACATCAGACTTCACTTCAGTTAAAAATTTAAATCGCTTAAAGTAAGTAGATCTACACCAGCTGTCAAAAAGACATTTAAATTCGTAAAATTGCAAAGATCCAATATTAGGTAAACAGGGGTCTACCACAAACCGAAAAACATGGCAAGGGGTCTATGAGACAAAAAAGTTTGGGGACATCTGGTTTATGGTATCAGTACTAGACATGGACAACGGTTGTCGCATAATAATGCAGTCTTGACACTTTTGCCAGTTGACATGCTGTTTAAAATTCGGTGTTCTTCGGAGAATATGTACGGGAATAATATTTGACAATTAAAATTAACCAGTTCATGATCTTATTAAGACTGAGTCGAGAACAAAACGAGGCCCTGGGTCCAGGTCCAGTTGGCTTATGCCTTGAAACGTCCCTGGGCGTAACAGTATAATAAATGTCCCATAGAATTTAATATTGCTTGATTTTTTTAAAGTATTCTTTATGAAACTCTACTCTTAAATAATAAGACAAATTTCTTTGAAAATACTACTTATAAAATCAGAATTGTTTTTCAACAGTTAAAGCTATTTATGTTAAATTCCATTTGGCATTTAAAAAAAAATTTTTTTTAATCCTTGGTTGACAGAAAATGTGCAAAAAATAATCCCTGATTAGAATGTAAAAAATATTATTCACAAAATATTGTTTAAAAAATTTTTTTCTTTGAAACATATAAAAAGAATGCAAGAATTCTACATCATTTTTGGAACTGGTGAGCAAATAACAATCCCTTTGAGAAAATAGAAATGATTCTCCTCTTTCCAATTTATGGTGTTTGTGGTTATTTATCTCGTAATCTAGCCTAAAATCTGTTTTTGAAATAAAATAATTCATTTATTTGAAATGAACGGAAAGAGCGAGCGGCGAATCGGAAGCATTTGCGAGTTCGTGCGATACAGGTGTATGAAGAAGCATTTCCGGTCAAAAGAGGGCTCCACCTGCGTACCCCACTTCCGGCGTGGAAAGTGGGTCTTCCAAATACCGAACACGCGCGAAAGATGAGAACGGTAATGTTCGGAAATGAAGTATTTTTGGCAGGTTATATTTCACCATTTATCGCCAATTTACCCTTTTTCAAAAAATTTTTTAAAAAATAGAGAAGAAACAGAGAAATTATAGGACAAATGTTCTGAAAAATTATTGTACTTTTTTTTTTGTTGCTTATTCAAAAACAGAAAAAAGTATATGCGACATATATATTATATGACATATTTATTTATTTTAAAAAGTTCGGAAATGATAGGTACTCATATAGCTATCGAACAACTCTTCGCCTATTTTTTGAATTTTTAGTTCATATTTTTAAAAGAATAGAATCTCAAGCAAAATGAAATGAAAAAGAAAAAAACTACATCTTACAAGTGAACCACTTCTGAAGAAAAATGTTTTAACCAAATTTATTTTCCAAAATAAGCCTACTTTAAATTGAAAAAATTTTTTATCATGGACTTTTTTTTTTTAATATTGTAAAATTGACACAATGTGCCTATCTCCCCTTGAGAATGAAACACCTTTAAGTTTATATTGATGTAGTCTTTCATGATCTTCATTATTGCTTAATGTACATCTTTTCTCACTTTATGATCACTAATTTTATTTACCGTAAAATCCGGCGTATAACGCGCACTTTTAAAACAAAAGATAAGATCGAAATTTACGGGCGCGCGTTATACGCCGGCTATAAAAACGATAGCTTTAAAAATTCAAAGAAATGAGCATTAAAAAAAATTAGGCTTACACACACACATGTATCGAAATATACAGTATATTAAAAATAAATGACATTCTTTATGAGCTTAGAGGTTTGTAATTATAGAAGTATACTATTTCTTCAAAATCTTGGGATAATACCTCGAATAAGACTTCAAAGCATAACAGCATTGTGCATTTACATTTCAGGTTTCTTCGTAAAAAAGCAGGTGCGTTTTATACGGTGAATATAAAGGGTGTTTTTTTTAGAGGTATAGAACTTTAAATTGCAATAAAACAACGATGTATTATTCGATTGACATGAATTTTTTATTCAAAAGATAATCTTGTGGCATTACATTTTAAATATGATTTCTGGCATTGGACTGCCACGGCTGGCTCGGATGTAGTCCAATCTGGACGTCCAATTTTCGATGACTTTTTCCAACATTTGTGGCCGTATATCGGCAATAACACGGCGAATGTTGTCTTCCATATGGTCAAGCGTTTGTGGCTTATCCGCATAGACCAATGACTTTACATAGTCCCACAGAAAATAGTCTAGCGGTGTTAAATCACAAGATCTCGGAGGCCAATTCACAGGTCCGAAACGTGAAATTAGGCGGTCACCCAACGTGTCTTTCAATAAATCGATTGTGGCACGAGCTGTGTGACATGTTGCGCCGTCTTGTTGGAACCACAGCTCCTGGACATCATGATTGTTCAATTCAGGAATGAAAAAGTTAGTAATCATGGCTCTATACCGATCACCATTGACTGTAACGTTGTGGCCTTCATCGTTTTTGAAGAAATATTCCACCAGCCCATAAAGCGCACCAACAGCCAGTTTTTCTGGATGTAACGGTGTTTCGACATACACTTGTGGATTAGCTTCACTCCAAATGCGGCAGTTTTGTTTGTTGACGTAGCCATTCAACCAGAAGTGCGCTTCATCGCTAAACAAAATTCGCTTATGAAAATCGGGAACAACGGCAATCTCGTTTTGGGCCCATTCGACGAATCTACGCCTTGCTTGATGATCGTTTTGATGAATTGCGAAACCAAACTGAGAATAAATCACTTGACAGCTGTTAAATCGGTCGCCATCTTGGAAAGTAATGCCAACTTAAACTTCTATACCTGGAAAAAAAACACTCTTTACCTTAAGATTAAAAAATGAAACTTGAAAGTAAAGGTGCGCGTTATACGCCGGATTTTACGGTAATTTTGTTAGTGTTGGATACACTTTATACATTTTCCGAAAAATATTTACTTCTGTAATAAGAATCTCAGAATTTAATGAAGTTGAATTTTCATATAAAAATTGTGTATTTATTCTGAGATGATCTCAAAATCGTAGTGTGTGTGTGGGCGTCACTTAGGACCCGTCATGTAAGGATTTGATGGATATCAAATTTGTCGAGGCTCAAAATTCTCCATTTGGAATGATAAGGAAGTTTAGATTGTGGTGTCCACTCAAATGTTGTCCTTGTTATTTGACCAGAGTTCAAAAACAAACAATCCTAGTGCTGATTTTATTTTTTTATTAATGTCCAACTCTAAAGCAACGAGGGGTGGGGAAACTATCGGCTACGGTTCCCGTAGTTTTGAGCCTCGGTTAACCCCTTAACTAGTGGCGTAACGGAGAACACTTGGCCCCCTACGATGGATTTCACAAAGGGTAGGTTTTTGGCGGCAATCAGATTCTGGGCCTCCTAGAATCCTGTCCACCCACGCGATGCGGGGATGTACGTTACTCCACTGCCCTTAACTGGTTAGCCATGGCCACAACTCCCGTACACTGTACAAGCACTGATATTTTCTTCTTTCTATCTTTGATTTGCACATATTTTTAATTCTGATAGTGAGATTATTAGTGCTAGTGTTTTTTAGAGATGCAGTTTATCCATGGTACTGAAATGCTTCTCATCCGGGATTTTCTTTGTGGTGAAGGCGGGAATTTTACATTGAAGGCAAGAATTTAGATTCTTGAAAATATTCGATACAGAACAGGGATGGCAAGGCGTCGTGCAATTTGTCGCTAAAAAGAAATGAAATTGGTAAGATAATCCAAAAAGGCCCATATTATATCCGTCTACATTGCAGGGAAAGATTTGGTGTTACATCATGCTTCATGTGCGTGCGTATATACATACATACATATATATATATATATATATATATATATATATATATATATATATATATATATATGTATGTATGTATATATATACGTATATATATATATATATATATATATGTGTATATATACGTATATATATACGTATATATATATACGTATATATATATATGTATGTATATATATATACGTATATATACGTATATATATATATATATATATGTATATATACGTATATATATACGTATATATATATATATGCACATATTTTTGCAATTATGAAAGAAATTCTTTTAAGATATTTGGAACATTCTTCATAGCACGCAGAGTGTACTTATAAAAAGCAAACATTTAAGGATTTTTGTCTTCCAGCTCAAACTCATTGGCGCAACAGCACATGAGTGCCAGGGCCTACTATCCCAGTACACGTGACCACTGGGCTCTGAGGTGTTAGAGCAGATGGTCCCGATCAAGTGGTCAGTCTGAAGCGAAATCCTCAGTGTTAAAGTCCACAAGCAAGCTTGGTACTAATTTATCGTCCCACCGCAGTAGGGATGAAAGGCTGTGTCGACCTTTCCCAGCCCGGCAGTAGAACCCAGACCTGTGGTTTGGAAGCGCGAAAAGCTACCACTCGACTACTGGGCCTTTGTTTTGTGTTTCACATATATGCAATAAAAAATGTGCCTTTCTTAGGAACAATTTGGGCAAAAAAATTCACCGCTTAAGGGGACAACATTTGAGTCGACGCTGCACTCTCTAAACTTCCACACCCAGCCTATTAGAGAACTTTGAGCTACGACAGATTTATCACGTATCATGCCGTTGTGACAACAGGACTCAAACTCGTGACTCGCTGGCTGCGAGTTCACAATCTTGATCATTCTGTAACCACGGCCATACTAACTGGCCAAAAACTAATAAACAATTGAAAAAAATTGATAATATTTTTCATATTTTAAACAACAAAGCAACCATTATTATTTTTCTTACTGTAGAAATCACAGCTAAGAAAAACAAATGTATGGTTATCATTTCTGTGATTTCGGACACTGATATGGCTTTATAAAGCTTACCAATAATAGTTAAATTACGTTTTTAATAATATAATTATAAGATGCATTAGATATAAGTAACAGATCTTTTAGAAATGTATTTCCTAAGGCAATTATTTCATTAAAATATATTTATTTAAAAAACGCACATCAGATTGAATTTTAGGGCTTATAATATTAATAAACCCCAAATTAATGTTATGTGTTAAGTATTGATACATTGATATTTAACTATTAAATGTTTCCTTTAATGAAATTATTTTCTAAAATTAATAATACTGTTTGTTTTTGTGTGTAACTTGTTAAGTATTTAATAAACGAAAGATGTGATAAAAAAAAAATTTTTGAAGCATTAATTTAAAGAGAAAAAAAAGGAATAGGTTTAAAAGCTGAAAAATATAGTATAAAAATAGTTTCAAAAGCTACATTTAATTAAAAATTCAATATTCGTAAGCCTTAAAAAAAGCTGAAAAATTTATTTAAAAATTCTATAAATGAAGAATAAATAAAAATGAACCAAAGCAAAATAATGAAAAAAATATATAAATGCAACTAATAAAAAATATCTTTAAAATTGGCTCCGTCATATTTATTTAAAAACCATAAAAACCATTTTTAATTGTCAATAAAAAAATAATAATAAAGTAAAACTGTTATCTACATAGACAAATTTTAAAAATAAAAACAAAACTTTTAAAAAATACTGGACTATTATCAGATTGCAAAATAAATTGATATAATAAAAAAGCATCGGTTTAACGGGAAAATCTAACGGCTTTTGATAACGTGGAATAATTTTTAGTTGAAATTATTAATAAAAAAACTTCGAAAAATGCTTCATTTCCAAACTTATATTTAGGTTTAAATAAATAAAGATTAATATTAAGATATCCTTGTTTAGACAGAGGTTTATTAGTATTAGTATTATCATTATTACTCAGTAGTTCAAGTACAGAATTTCTATTTTTAGTTATTGTGTTTTGACGTGAAGACATATTTACTACTCACTTTTTTGCAATGGTAATATATTTCAACTATATACAAACTATAATACTAAAATGAATGGCATGAGATTTATATGAGTATAAATAGGAAATAGAGAACTGAAACCAAGTGTATTTTATTGAAATCGGAAACAGGTGAAGTATGCTGTATTTTCGTTTCAATTCGATTCAAACTAATACAGTTAAAAATCATTTCAAAAGTGCAACAAGTGTTCAAAAAAATTCGTTAATGTATAAATTTTACGGTAGAATTTTCACGGTTTTGTAGTTGAATCTCAAATAAAAATATACAACTAAAAAATAAAATGAGCAATAAAGCATATTTTAACTCTCCAAAATCTATACTATTCAACCTTAGAAACCTTAGTTTTGGAAACCGTTTCAACTAAAAATGAAAACAAAAATAAGTGTTTCTGAATATGATTAAAAACATTAGGAAAATTATAGTATTTGAATCTTAACAGAAAAAAGAATTCACAAAATTGAAAAACACGTTTAATTGATAGTAAAATGGATGGATTCATAAATAAATCTAAGTATTATTTTTTTCCTAATTAATTATTAAAGAGAATACAATAAGTTTACTCAAACCTATTTCTGACAAATTTTCTTGTGTTTCATCCATTTATAAACTTGACAAAAATAAATTAGTCAGATTGATTTCATATTTAAAAAAATCTCTTGAATTTAAAAATTTTAAAAATCATTAATTTTAAAAACATTTTTAACCATCGAAGTGTTAATCAGAAGTTTCTATGTTTCAGAAAAAAATCCAATTAAATAAAAATATTAAAATATTTGTATGATAAAATCGTCTGATCGTCAGAAAAAAATCGTTTGGAAATGTTAACATATGTTTATAATGAAAAAAAATCATTTCTTCTTTCTCCAAGTGAACATACTTTACTATTCTGATCCAGACTTACGAATCCCATAATTCATCATAACCCATGTTCCATTTCACGCCAAATTGCGGTCGCCAACGGCTATATTTTGCAGCCCTGAACCGCGCGAAGGAGAAAAAAGGTGCTATTATTAACGATATGCTCGAACAAAAACTGCTCTGCACGTGTATTCTGGCGGTATAATAGGATTGACTTTAAACGAGTGATGAGAATTTCTCTATTCTCTCTCTTTCTGTCAAGCTATTCATACGATAGTGAAATTCATCGACATTATTTTAACTATAGTTTAATGTTCTAAGAGTATTTATTTACATATTTTATTCGAATAATTTTTTTCTTCTAATTTAAATAAGTTATTACCAAACACAAGTAAAATATGTGAAGTTTTTTTAACGAATGACTTTAGTGACTTCGAATTATTTTTTCATCTTGTATTAATCATCTAAGAATTCGATTCATCGAAAATTGTACAAAGTTCCATTTTTTATTGGCGATGGAAAGTATTCTACGAATTTATTAAACTGGATATTTATTTAACTGAGTGAACAACGTCAATTTTATTTGATATTAAATACAAAAGTGATTTTTTTTAAACAAAAAGGTTATAATTCCTTTCCATCATGTTCAGTGAACGGACTATTCGATTTTTGTTGAAACTTTCATTCATTCTATTTTTGAACGTTTTTTGCGAAGTTTTGAGTCAAGAATATGGAACTACACTCACATTGAAACAAGGACTAGTCATTGGAAGAATTCTGAAAACATATAATGGTCGAGATTTTTATGCCTTCCGTGGAATACCTTATGCTACACCTCCTATTGGTCTTCTTCGATTCAAGGTAAGTCTATTCAAATTAATTTAATTTAAAATTAATTTGAAAATTAATTGCAAAAAAGTTATGTGTGGATTATATGTGGCTTATTAGATAAAAGAATTTGTTCTTCTTATAAAGAACATAAATGAATAAATTATTATAAAAAAAAGAATCCCTTCACTCAAAAATTTACATAAATTTAAATTTAGAAAAAATTTATTACAATTTTTACTTTAAAATTAAATAATTCTTTAAGAAAAACAAAAATCATTTTTTTGTTTCATTTATTGATAAAATTGACAAGAATTACGTGAGAAGTTCTTTACTATTATATTTATTAATTTTATATTGCTCGTCTTAAAAGAATTTTTAATGAATTTGCTTCTGAACTTTTATACAATTAATTTTTATTCAAAAATTTCTTATTTATATCAAAAACAATCTTTCAAAAAGTGACAATTAGAAAAAAAAATTAACAATATTATAGTATTAGAAAATAATTGTATGTATATACGTATATATAACTAAAACATGTGGAATTGAGTTTTTAGTTACTTTTGCAAAATCAAATTATCTTTTCTAATATTACATTACTTTTGCTAACATTTTCTATCAGAAGATAAAATGGTTAACATTTTCTAGCAGAAGATAAAAGGGTTAACATTTTAAAATTTCTGTGAAAATCATTACTTTTCTAGTAATATATTGCAATATTTTTCACATTCCATATGATATATTAAAATAACATTGTTTTTAGTGGAAAAATACGCTTAATATTTTGATTTAAAACAGATAGGTTAAGTAGATATTGCTAAATTCTTGATGTGTAATCTATTGACAATTTTCGTTATGCAGAAAAAAATAACTTCAGTCAAACTTTTCTTCAATAACATGCTTTATATTTTCCCGGTATTTAAAAGTTAACTATTTTTTTAAATAAATTCATTTGAATTTAATTTGAGAAACAGTACTACTCATGTATAATGAAAAACAGATTATACCTTTACCATCTACAAATTTTTATTTTTCTATTTTTATTTAAAATTTGCATTATTTATATTTTTTTCGAACGATTTTTAGAAATTCAATTCAGTACAGTGGGTGCTCTGTACAACTGATTTTTAGATTTAATGAGTTAATATTTATGTTAGTGAAAGTTACAGTAACACTTACGCATTTTTCCACTACTTGATTTTAGGGGGTAATGTGTTTTCGAATGTTACCAATGATATTCTACTAAATATTTCTAAGTCATAATACCTTTGAATATTTTTTGAAATACAGAACAATAAATCCAAAATATTGAATCCTTGTTTTCCAGCACTACTTAAGACAATGATGGAGAAAAAAAATTAAATTAAAAATTCTACAGAAATTTCTAAGAAAAATTATTTCTAAGAAAAAATTTGTTAATTTTTAGGAGTTTTTTTTATCATGAAAGTAGCTATATCTCTCGTCATATATTAAGAATACTTGGTACCCTAAAAATCACAAACCTATCGTTTTTTTTATTTTCATTTAATCTTATTCTTTGCATTGTTATCTTTCGATTGATATATCACTTGTGCATGTCGGAATGTTAGAAGTTGACTAAAACTTCATTTGAAAACAAATTACGCAATTCAGCCACACCCCCTTTTTAGAAAAAAAAGCTAAAAAATGCTTTATGATCAAAAAAATCTATTTTAGAAATAGAAATAATAACTATAAAAAAGAATGTGTAGTATTAAAAGCAGAATATTTCCGAGGCAATACAATAATGTAATTTTTCTTCCTTGTGAAATGTGTGCATGTAAAATTTTTAAATTAAGGCATTTTATATTAATAATTTTATAATTTCAGTTCTTCCTGATATATTTTTCATACAAATGTAATACTTTAATATTATAAGAAGAAAAACAGCTAAAATTTCTGTCGTGACAGAAAAAAAAATTTTCTAACATTTTTCTTGAATTTTCATGGGCAATTAGTACTCTCTAAAAGTTGATCATTTATAAAAATGTGTGGGTTGAAAAAATATGAAAATGCAATTATTTTAAAGAAAAACGTATAAGTAATATCTTAAAGTGGTATTTTAAGTTTAGTTAAGCTTATAATAATTATATTTTCAGAATTATAAACTTTAAAGTGGTTTTTCTCAGTTTGTGTTTTTCGAAACCTTAGTGCATTCAAAATGCTACTCCTTCGACAATTATTTACCAATCACTTCCATTTTTTTCTTGCGTGTTGAAAATAAAGCATGTAATAAAATTAGGGATCCGTTTTGCTATAAACCGAATACTTTTTTTAAAAAAAAAATAATAAAATGTAAGACATGTTGGCTTTTTCGTTGATTTTTAGCCTGTATATCAACATTTTATTTTTTTTTCTCGAAAACGAATGAAGTTATTCTAAAATCGATCCCTAAAGTTGCTTAGATCATCCATAAGAGTATTATAAAAAAATTTCAGGTCAAAAAATTAATTTTTACACAAGGAGTAGAATTTTAAAATTTTCCCAATTTTCTTCAAAAAATTAAAATTTTTAAAATTGTGTGAATAATATATGAAAATTTTCATCTGGTAACATTTTCTTGAATAGAAACATTGTATAAAATGCTAAAATATAATTTTTAAATACGTAAATAAAGAAGTTTGCGCAAAGGGTGCCAAGTCCCCTTAAATACTTGTGCTGTAATACTTTGAAATTGTATAATGCTTGTTATTATTCCTGATTTTAATAACTCAGTACTTGAAACAAATTTTCTCAGGTTTCGCTAAAATTGCTTAAAATTACGATAAAATAAATAAAATATCATTATTTATTTAAATAAAGAAATATAAAATATTCTCCAAGTTCTATTCAGTAATATATCGAAACATAATTTTACAAAGCCGTAAAAATAAATTTTTAGAAAAACATTTGTTTACATTATAATGGTGATAGAGCCGCATCATTTTTGGTGACCATGTTGGCAACTTGATTGAACGGTGCAGAAGTTGATATGCTGTAGCGCCTCCTGGTGGGGAACTGTAATAAATAGGATAGCATAAAAACCGTCTCCACAAAGAAAGTACTTACACACTGAGAGAGCAGTCCTAAGCTCTCAGCACCGTATAAAACTTTAACTCCAAGTAGTCATCTTAAGCCCCTCCTCCCGGATTCCATCACCACAGCCAATCGCCGACATGTCACTCCGCAGACTGAAAAACCAACGAAGTCAAGTCCTGCATCACAGACATCATGATATGGGATTGAGGACTGTTTATCAGTCCAGGTACCCAAAAATAGACTGTCATCCACTGTCATCCAAAGTACTTACACATGCCAATTTTCACAGTGATTGGTTGAACGGTGTTGGAGGGAAGCGATTTCATATATACCAACATCCATTTTTATACATAGAGATGAGGTATAATAAAAGCATGCATTGAAATTAAACCCGACGTAATTAAAAAGTCGTTTGAAAAGTGTAGTATATCTAACAATCTTGATGAAACAGAAGGTGATCTTTTATTTATGGATTACAGTAACAGTGATGGGGAAAAGACGGAACAAAATTCTCTCGATTATATGTCTGCAAATATAACTAAAGGTGAAGGTGAATATGACGAATATTTCATATTATATATATATATATCCAATCATAAAGATTCATAAGGTTTGTCATTTTTTTTCAATTCAACAGCATTCAAATATACGTAGAAAGGTTTTTTTTTCACTCTCACCTGTTCTTTATTCTTAAAGCCTTGGTTTTTATATCCGGCGTATAACACGCACCCGTAAATTTCAGTCTTATTTTTGTATTAAAAGTACTCGTTATTTTTGGTAATTTAATACACATTACAGAATCACTAGATTGTATTATTTAAATTAATACATTGCTTTTTTTTTCATTTTAAATGATTAAAAAAGACTACAAGGTGAAACAATGAAAACATTTAAGCATTTAAGTAAAATTATAACCTTCTTATGTAACCAACATTTTATTAAAGAATAATAGAAATACATTTTTGAATTCAGAAAGTCACTCTGACAACTCTCAAATTTATGTTGACTTTAAAATAGAAATTTATTGAATATAGTGTTAAAATCACTGCTAAATACTACATTTAAACCAACAGTGCAAGCGCAGTTTCGAAGTGAGCTACATTTAAACATTCGCGAAGCTTCAGTGTTATCCAAATGTTACGGATTCAAATTTCATTGTCAAATGTATATTGAAATCAAGCCGCAGCTCTCAGTCTACATTCTACCCAAGATATGTCCTGCGTTTGATATTAAAAGAAATTGGGTCTCTTAAAGTTCTCTTTTAGGTTTTGTTTGATGGATGGTTTATGAATGTAACTCTTTCGGGAGCAACACAAGGATGGCTATTGGCAGGATGCACAAGGGAACCGAGCTCCCCCGAAGAAGGTTTAGAGCTGCAAACCGATCTCTCGCGAGACAACCACCCCCACACCCAGTCTTTACTGGGAAAAAATCAAAGTTTACATTTTAAGGTGCAGCTATTCAAAGCCCCGTTTGGCTACCGGAAACTCAGCTCCCCACCATCTATAACTATCGTTGCTGCATTCGTTGTAACTTTTTTACCCGAAAATTCATCCTAAATCTCTGCTTGGAGTATGTCTGATCCTACTGTTAATATATTTTGCAATTAAATATAAATCATTCGCTGGTTGTGCACCTTCTTGGTTGCGGTGGATCTTGGCTTAGATATTTTATTGTGTGTGTGTGTTATTCAATAACCTTATATTAACTATAATAAGCTTCTGAACCTTTCTCGAGGGTTCACTCAATTCTTCTCTGTTGATAATAGATGTCTACCATTGCAGTGTCTTTCGATTTGAAAAATTCTTCTCCATTCATTTTATCAATATTTCCATTCGTCCATCTAATTCTTTCATTCTTCTTATATACCACACTGACAGTGGCGTAACGTACACCTCCGCATTGCGGGGGGGGGGCAAAGTCTGATTGCCGCCAAGTACTTATCCTTTGTAAAATCCAACTTGAGGGTCCAAAAGCTGACTTTTCAGGGGGACCCAAATGTTCTCGGTTACGCCTCTATCCACTGACCAAGCTTTCATGCCATGCCAATGATTTTAACTTGGAAAGTGTGTGTGGTTCCAATTCAGGTTTAACTCTTACCGTAGTTAAAAAAACTATGGCTTCAACTTTACTTCTTTAGACACATAATGTTGTGTTGTTGTTTCCAATCCCCTTGGAGCAGGAAAGCCTACACCAAGTCCATTTGACCTTTCCGCGTAATAGTATAACACACCAGAAAGACACATAATAATTTCATAATACTATAACATTATTAAAAGGAAGCTGAAACGCATTTATTTACAATTTTTTATAAGTCCGAGTTAATATCGAGCTGCAATTAATTTCTTTTGATTTCACATGGTACTTATTCTATAAATTCTGTTTTCAAGAAGCAAAGTTAATCAATTTTCTTAAGCTTTATCAATTAAAGAATTTTAAAAGAAGAAAAAAATAGAAATCTATTTCTTATATGATTTATAATCTAAATTGAGTTTAATGGGTTTTGAGTTTTTAATAGGAAGATACAGAGGATTTTTAAGAGAAATGTTATAAATATTAATTACTTGTAATTAGTTGACGGATTGCTCCGTTTCTGGCATGCAGATTTCATTTGAAAACATAGAACATTTATTTCTTATAAGAAAATAGACGTTAATTTTCTTTAACAATGCGAATCCTTGATAGGGAGTGAAAAAGCTTGAACTTTCTATTCTGACACTTATGTTTGAGAATAAAATAATAACACGAAAATTCCTGTAATATTTCATGCATATCCTGTAATATATGTGTTATTTCCTGTATATCCTGTAATATTTGAGCAATTTTTCTCTTTTAAATTTAACTTCCCTTTAAAATAGCACAAACGTGATATATATAAATATTTTGAATCATCCTATAGTCAAGCAGTGCATCTAACATTTAGTCCATGCGTAATATGGACTGAATGTTAGATCTACATTATCTTAAGAAACCGAATGTTATGTAGAGTGATGCAACGCATTGCGGAAAATTCTTCCTCGATTTTATCCAAAAATTCACCATAAATTTTCTGTACTATTCATTGGAATAAATATATCTTTCTTTACTTACTTATAGACCTTTAAGTTTTAGACACTCCTTTCATGTCAAATCAGGTCAATTGTTCGAAAAAAATACATTCATGCAAAAAATTCCACAAACAGAAGAACGAATTGCGGAAGTCAATAAATTCACGCACATCAAATAGAATCCTTCAAGAAATTCAGATCAGGAAACACACAACAATCATTTTTTTTCTTCTTCTCCATTCTTTGGCAAGCTTAAATCGAACAGAGATCACGAAGAATAACTGAGGGCAGGGTCAAATCCATTTTTAAAAAAACCTCGCCAAGTTCACGGCAAAGATTCTGAGAACGAAATGCAATTGCGCAGATTTCGCGGTCAATTTAATGAGCGAACGCGCAAGCCTTAAAACCGATGTGGAATTGTTGATTCCGTGCTTCATTACCTACGCTACATTCAGGGAACAAAAATCTTATGTCATGATTCATGTGACTCAGAATGAATATTTACGAGGAACGAAAACAATTGAAGAAACAAGAATTTAGAACGATATTGTTTTTAGTTCCTGGATATGGATGTCTAACGAAGTTTTGTCTTTAAAATAATTCTTCTTTTCTGAGATCGTGCGACGTAATCTTGTAAGTATATTAAATTTGTTACGATCGCAGGTTCAAGGAAGGAAAAACACGAAAATACACACTTCATACATATGACAAAATAAGCATGGACTATGTTATAACACATAAACGATACTATGACAATGAGAAATCGTTTATTAGTTAAAAGATTTTGCTTTAGATCGTATAATGATAGCTAATGCATGTCACGCAATTTTGATACTTTGTTGCTGAAGATTTTAGTAATATAACATAAGAATTTTTTTTAATATTAGACACGAACAAGATCTAGATTTATGACTAATTATTATTCCGATTAATAGATTATAGATCAAATGACGGTAAATTGGATTCATAATACCTATTTTTTTCCTCATTATTTTCATTTAAAATTATAATAATAATTTTGCATAAAACACACAAATTCAACCTATGAACTTATAATTATTGTAGATAATGAAATAGGACATATTTATCGGTTATAGGGACTACGTAACTAAACACAGCAATATGTAGAAAACATGCCAATTTTTGGCTTATTATGATTGCATATTATATATTGGTTGGTATTTCTTATATTGGTTAGTTATAAATAGGTGGCATTATTTTTGAGTGTCATGATATTAGGACACACTGACCTCCAAAATCCCCTGCCATCCAAAAATGGCAGTAATAATAAAATTTTTAGTTTATATAAATATGAAAACTTATACAAAAAAGATATACCCCCCTTTTACACTACTACAGAGACATCTTAAGACATCAGCTAACTAGGCTCGGGTCCAGGGACTCGGTAAGGGTCATAGGTGGGGTCTGCATTTGTGTAGAGGCCTAGAGACTACTTTTGTGTAGGACCCCAGGCCACAAAAAATAATACCCTACTATATCCTATTGATATAAGAGTGAGAAAAGAACACAAAAATTAAATGTTCGCACTTTCATATCTACGCTTTGCAAAAGAATATTGATCTTCTATAGTAGTTGATAATTTCGTTGACAACATTCAGAAGATTCTATCAATTTCTAGAAGTCATTTACACGACTCACTAATATGATGGGCAGTCGGATGGATGGAAATGGGTTTGTCACGAGCTTATGCTGATAGACGTCTCAATGTATCTCGTAATGTAGTCCAAGGACTATGGGATCAGATTATATTTGAAGATTCTGTATCTAGAAGATACGTCCCACAGTCGACCACGACTTACCACACCAGTGAGACATATTTTCTAGAAAGAGAGACAGTTTGTTACGGATTGTTTTGTTGCATCCGGAACAAGAATTCTCCACTACTACAATGCGAAGATGCCCTGCCTCAAGTCTCTTCCACCTGCTGTATTAGTAATCATTTTATTTTGATGGCTATAATATGCGTGATCTCACGAAGTTGTGCTTTTTGAGGACTATCTTGATAATCTCGGTTTCGAGCGAATGGAATGACTAGCTGCACTCATGTCCATAAATTAAGGATAATGAAGTTCAGGCAAAGAAAGAGACAGAAGTAAAACAAATTTGACTTATTTGTAAAGTCTATTTAGTAAACAAAAGGCAAAGAGCAAAAACGATGCTATATGTTTGACATAATTAATAAAAATTGCGATTTTTACTCCATGGAGCAAATTTCAAAAAAGAACCTATTGACAAAAAACAGTATAACATGGTTAGTATGATGGTTAATATGGAGTATGTCTCCCGGACAGTGCAATACAGGCCTTACAATGCCTAGGCATGATGAGTATCAAATTATCAACCTGATCTTGGGGAATATTACACCACTCATTAAGCAATGCCCTCCGAAGTTCCGGTAGACAGGTGGGAGGGGGTTGACGGGCTGCAATTCGTCGGCCAAGCATATTCGACACATGCTCTATTGGATTCAAGTCCGGTGAGTATGCTGGCCAATCCATACGGATGATATCCTCCGATTGAAGGCAATCGTCTACAATGTTTGCACGTTGAGGACGGGCGTTGTCATCCATAAACAGAAATTTAGCACCCAAGGCGCCCCGAAACAAACGTACATATTGTTCCAGAATAACATCCTGATAGATGTGGCCTGTCATCGTTACACTCTGAACATGCAGGTCAGTTCTGGAATCAAGAATAACTCCTCCCCAAACGAGCCATCCTGCACTACCATAACGGTGTCGTTCAATGGTGTTCTCTTGGTGTGGTAACGGATACCTGGCGCTCTCCATATTAAAGTCTGGTGAGAATCAGACTGCAAACTAAACCTGGACTCGTCGGAAAACATCACACAAGACCACTGTTGTGGTGTCCACAATGCATGCTCTCTACTCCAGGTTAATCGCAGGCGACAGTGAGTTGCGGTAAGTGGAACACATCTGACAGGCCTACGAGCATATAGACCAATGTGCCCTAAGCGTCTGTACACGGTCTGCCTTGAAACTGTCGTACCGGTAGCTGAAGAGAGCTGACGAGACAGGTCTGATGCTGTGCTCCGTCTGTTTCTTTTGGCAGTAACTGCCAAATATATACCGGTCCTCATTCGGCGTTGTAACTCGGGGGCGACCTGTGCTGTAACATCTACTCACATTACCATCATCTTGGAATCGTTGTCAAAACCTGGAGATGACACTCTGGGCGATTCCAAGTTCCTCGGATACTTCCAGCTGGGTACGTCCACATTCCAGTCGTCCAATAATTCTACCACGTAAGAAATCATCCAAATGCTTCTTTGTGCCATAACTATGCGGTTATTGCACTGAAAGGCTTTTAAAGCGCTTGTGAACAATTTTACTTCTTTGCCACCATTCCTTATATACCCCTCTCTTACACTCTCGTCATTGTGACGTACTATCCGCGCCATCTGGTGGTTTCCTGTAATTTGCATATTCTTCTTCAAGATGTGTGTGATAATTCTACAGGTGAAATTTTTATTTTAGAGTTCAATTTCTGTGTGATTCTGAATTATCCTTAATTTATGGACATGAGTGTAAATTTCCAGATCTGAATCTAATGGAGTATATTTGGAATTGCGGTAGACATATCGCTGTTTTGAATCCTCCTCCAAGGTGATTACATGAACAAGAAAAAAGTTTCTCCGTGTCCGAGAACTCTAAATTAGCAGCACGGAAAGTCGACGCCACCAATGCATATCACCATGGAGGTGAATATATTCGTTATTAGATCCCATTTTTTGTAATGCCTTACATAAAGCTATGATGAACTGCTTTCTCTAAAAATAAATTTTTCTATCGAGATTTTTTTCTCTTAAGTCATGCTTGTTTTAAACTTAAGCAAACATCTGTGTCGCATGCAATAAAAACTGTATAGGGTACATTCCTCCAAATTTCTTATTTTCGTGTTCCTTCGTTTTCATAATAGACTCAAGGAAAAGGCGTATATTAATTTTGGACTCCAGTGTAAATAAAATTACTAATTATTATTACATACATAAAAGTCACTGATCTCTCTGTCTTTTGTTGGGAATATTTGGTTAGAAATGTACCCAACTGTTTTTTGTAAGTAATAGGTTCTAGAATATATTAGTTTCAGTCTGGTGATTGGTTCCAATGTCAGTACTTTTGAAACATGCTTCCCCATTGCTCTATGATAATAAAAAATATTTTGTGAACTATACGAGATAGGACTCATAAGTTCCCGGATTGAGTCTCTATAACTTAAAAAATATCCTTAATTAAATCGCTGAAACACATCCTCCTTTGAAATAAGACTCTTGAGCAAACACATATTTTTCCATCTCTTGTAAAGATCATCAAAACATTTTTGAAATTCCTTTTTAGCCATCTTCTTTAATTCAGCCAACGATGCATTTCTAGTCTCATCTGCAAATTGGAATCAACGACTCTGAAAACGACCTGCCAGTTCAGGAAATAGTCTTAAGTCGCAGGGGACGAGATCAGGGGGATAAGAAGGATACGGCAAAATAGTAGTTTTCGTTTTCGCCCCGTCGTTGTTTGAAGCCTGTTCTTTCGTACTATCACAGAAACCTTTTCAAAGTTATCAGCGTTGAGAGAAATCCGCAGAGGTCGAGAACTTTTCCTGCCCTCCCTGAAACGTCGATACCACTCAAAAGCCAGCTGTATATATGCTTCAACATTTCATAAGTCTCCGTAGCATTCTTCCCCAAGCAAACACAAAATTCGTTCTCTGTTGTACAAATGACATTTCTTTCCATCGCTGTTTACTGAATGCATCCGCCAACAAAATACTACATTGCAGCGAGACACCGACTACTTAATTTAGGACAAATGACTATCAAAAAAGGGGGGAATGCAGAATCACAGAAATGTTATCGTAGTTACTCTACTGCAAAAACTTTTTACGTTATAAGCTCAGTGGTTATGGTCACTAACTCATGGCTAGAGTGTCGGTGGCTCGAGTCCTGGTGACACTGAAAACCTGCCTTGTAGAGGGGGGTCCGATTCATGTAAAATCTGCCATGGATCAATGCGTCCTCACGCTAGTGTGGCGGGGTATATAATTTGGAGAGGGATGCCAACACAGGTGTCATCTTCTTTATTTAACAAGGGGTAAAATTGTGAGGTTCTTCACCAACAGGCCTTGTATTGCCTTATACTGCAACGTTGACAAACACTCATGCACGCTTTTCCTTATTTCACGTATTTATGTAAACTTATCTTATTTAAGAACCGGATAAGTTTTTGATGAGAATAGAAGACGGAAATCTACCAAGAACAAAGTGAAAAATTATAATACAGTGTGTTTACTTACGAAATGAAGCCCAGTGGTAGCGTATCGCGCTTCCACACCACAAGTCCGGGTTCTATTCCCGGGCTGGGAAAGGTCAACTCGGCCTTTCATCCCTACTGCAGTGGGTTGATAAATGAATACCAAAAAAAAAAAAAAGCTTGCTTGGGGACTTAAACACTGGGGTCTCGCTTCAGACTGACCACCTGATTGGGACATCTGCTCATGCACCTCAGCGCCCAATGTTTACGTATACTGGGATGGGCACAGTAGGCTCTGGCCCTCATGGGCTGTTGCGCCACTGTGTTTGAGTTTGAGTTACTTGCGAAATATTATTTTTCAACTTAGCCTGAATCATAAATAAAATCAGAGGGTTATATCGCATACACAAAAAATCACAATTTTTTAATATCACTGCATTTTTTCGGCAGTCAATCAGACGATTCAAATACTTTTGATAACACATAAAAGACATTTTCCATATAATGAATACATAGTTTTAAAGGCAAATGTTATTTTAAACAAACAGGAACATAAGATCACAATAGGTGGAATTGTAAGCAAATAATATGTAAAAAAAAAATGTAAGAATTACATTTTAAAAGCAATATAATTTAAATAAAACATCAGTTTAAAACATGATAAATTGTTTTTTAATTAGTTATTACCATAATTTATAATATTTAATCACATTACAGTGAAAAATGATGGAATATGTAATTATCATTATGAAACTGAACGATTTTATTATACTTGGTTATCAGTTAACTGTAGACTAATGTTTGACAGAGAAGTCTTCAGTCCTGGTCAATGTTTTTCAATTTAACCAAATTTCTGAAATAATATGTAAAACTAATAAGAAGAGTAATACGGAAACCATGTATATTCAAATAGCTTCAAATATCTGTTATCACTTATGTTATATAAAAAAATAATAAATAAAGTAAAAAAATTTTCAGGCGACTACTTCAAAGAGCAGCGCAAATTCGGTGTACCGAAATAAACTGATTAGTTTCGTCAAACGGAGGTGATGGTGATTTTTATTAGAATTTCTGAGTGGAGTCATTTGGCTCTCTTGCTCACATGGGAAACTTCTTTTAGTTTTCCCTAAAAAAAATTTTATTCATGTATCTCTTTATTTATCTTCAAGTATACAATACGTGACAATTAAATTCCCGATCTGCGACTGCCCTAGCCGTAAGGCTTGGTGTGAAAGAGTAGAAATGAAATATAGTTTACCGTGATCTTTTCGGTGTTGGTAGCATGTAATTCCATCCATCTACCTAGATCAGTTCGCTTTTTATCCTTGTTTCAGAAAGACATTGTGTCGAAATACCGCTATCCTGATAAACGTAAAAATCAAGCTGCACATAAATTTGAATTTCTTCATGAAATTTTAAAAAAAATCCTACTGAATGTTTTAAATTGTTCAAGGAGTGTTTGGAAATAATTGCATGTCACATTGTCAAATTTTTGAATGGCACGAATGATTTTCGGAAGATTGGGAGGTTGCTGAAGATTATGAACGTTCTTGTCTATCTGTGACATCAATAACAGGTGATGCTCATTGTTTTTATTCGATATCAATGGCACCATCATGATTGAATGGGTACCTCGAGGTCAAACACAGTTAAACAGTAGTACTACAGTGAGGTCCTGAGAAATTAAGAGAATGAGTGAGGAAGAAAAGGCAAGATCTTTAGAGTAACAACATGTAGACTTTGCGCCAAGACAAAGCCTCAGTGCACATTGCGCTCTCTATAAAACAGTTCTTGGAGGACAAACGCATTACTGTACTCAAGCATCCAACCTTACTCGCCAAATTCCGCACCATACGACTTCTACATGTTTCTTAAAGTGAAAAATGCATTGATGGAGACCAGTGGCGCACACAGGAATTTTTCAAGGGGAGGGGAGCAAGATCGAAATTACACCGTTCTCGTATCATGCTCCAATACGCCGCTCAACATATTCTTTAGATTTTGTTTATTTTCGGGAATAAAAAACAGTAAACAATTAATGGTTGAATAAATGAATAAATAATTAACATTAATTAATAAAATTATATAATTATTAATAACAAATACTTTTTTTAAATTTTACGTACTATATACATAGGTTTATAATAAATCAGAAAAAAAAAAAATCAGGACTATGGAGAGGGGGAGTCGGACCCGGACCCACCACCACCCCCTCCCTCTTGTATGCGCCCCTGATGGGAAAGCATTTTCAATCTGTATAAAAAGTGAAGGTAAAAACGACAGGATTGCTGAAGATGGTGGCACTAAATGAGCCGCAGCATTCTTCTGAACGATGGAAAACTCGTAAACAACTATGTATTGATAGGGAAAGGGAGTATATGCTGATGGGGATTAAAAGGTATTTGTGCATTGTTCTCAACAAAGATAATTTTTAAGACTAGTCCAGTTATTTAATTGTCCCAGTAGTATTTATATTATCTTATGATGTTTTCATTTATTTTTCATAAGCCCTTTTTCTTCCTTTTTAATTTTTTGAGGTTTTTCTTTTACTTTTAGGTAAATATAGGCTAATATTGTAAGCAGATTAGCTATTGTCAACTATGGCATCAGCTTGTAGCTTAATATTAATTACTACTCTAAAGTAACCATTTTCTTTGGCTCGGACATATGAAAAATTTATTCTGTTAAAATTTGTATTGTAACTGATTGTAAACTGAAATACTTTGTCAAGTATCAAAATCTGTATGTAGATAGAAATTTATCATTAAATCCAAATACTTTATAAATCACTTTCTTCTCGTGTGAGTAATCTCTTTTTCTTGTAAAACATTTTGGAAAGTTAAACAAATGCAACTCTATAGGCTGGCACCTATGGTACCCTCCCAAGTGCTGGGCTTCTCGAGAGGCCGATTCTGTAGCTGTAAGAAAAAGTAAGGATAATAATTCTAAAACGAAGAAATTATTCCAACTTTCTGGGAAGTATGTAGACTGCTCTAAAAAATGCCGGTGGATGAAAGCAGTAACTGTGACATTAAGCTGCAACTATGAGGGAAAGCTTGTAACGTCGTACAAGTTTTATATCATAAAAATGATGTGCATTTAAATTATACAACCTTTGATAGTAAAATAAATAATTGATTAATTTGATTTCTCGTTTGATACTAACTTATTACGTTCCAAACACGGAACACTATTATTTATCCCAATGCGTAGAACAATGCGTACTACTGTAATTGATTGTACATATTCTAACAAGAATAAAAATAGCAGTGAATTAGCAATGAACTCTCAATTTTAAAGCACTCAGCGAGAACGACACTTGAACTAGTATCTCATTTGCTAAGTTACCATGCCATGTCATATAAAGACATAGAAATCCGTTTAGCATATGGCAATAATCAATATTCCTCTTGGTCATCTTTAGAGGAAGAACTTGAATACATTCAATATAAAAACATCCTCATCCATGATGCTTATTACCTTAAATGAGGAGGCTATTACGAGACCCCATTTTGTCAATGGAAGAGACATTAAGCAATTTCAAAAATACTATGCTAGATAAATTTTTTATTCTAGATTATGTAATTTTAGGATATTGGCAAGTTTCTAGCAATTTTTAAAATTAAACATCTATCTACTTCATTCTTAAAAAAATAGATTTTCTTATGAGAGTAAAATAATTTTTATTTTGGTGTAAGATCTTTAGTTGCAATGAATATAGTTACTTGCTGCATCAAAAGTGAATTTTACTTCGAATTTAAAGAAACCATTTGTTGAAAGGCTTCTCGATTCTTGTGTGATCTGATTCGGTCAGAGATTTGCATAAAGAAAATTACTGTACTTTAAATTGAAATAGCACATAAA
Source organism: Trichonephila clavipes (assembly GCA_019973935.1). Classification (NCBI taxonomy): domain Eukaryota; kingdom Metazoa; phylum Arthropoda; class Arachnida; order Araneae; family Nephilidae; genus Trichonephila; species Trichonephila clavipes. The sequence goes on from BMAU01016906.1 coordinate 105,948, forward strand.
GGACCATGAACGTTAGTTAAAAGAAAGTGTTTTTATTGTTGTTTAAAACTACGTTATCCATTATGTAAATCTAATACGATATCAATTTGGGGCATAGCCAAAAAGTAATGAATTAATGGCTTAAGATATGGCTATGAAAGATTATAATAATAAGAGTTTGAATAATATTTAATTGGATTATACTCTTAAAAATATAAATATTAATACAAAGTAATTGTATTGGTTAAAATAAGAATGTAATAAATTATTAGGACCAATAGCATGATATTAATGTGCTGTAATAATTTTAAATAATGTTTACTATATCAAACATGAATGCTTTAAAGAAATATTGTTTTTTTAATAAGAAAGAAAAAATAAATCCAATATTTTTTTCAGAAAAGGAAGAAATAAATAAAGGTACTTCATAACTTCATTCCTATATTCTGTCGATAAATGTATCTATATCCTAAACTTACTTTACTTCCATTATTCTAGTTTTAAAAAAAACCCGAAAAAATCAGATTTAATTTCTTCCTATTAATATACTTCAATTTTATTTATTTATTTGTTATTTGAAAATTTTGAAAGAGAGGTGTCTGGTTCCTCTGAAAACACCACTGTCATAATTAAGCCAAATTTATGCCCTTTTTTTTCTAAAAAAAAACAAAACAGGTCTTCTGAAATTAAATAGCTTCATAATAAAATCAAGTTAGTAATGTGTTTGCTGAAATGTATTAATTAGTAAAAAAACCTCTTTAGACGAATTTATCTGAAAAGAAATATTGATAAAACCATCGTGTATGCTTTGGAAAAGATATCCCACTTATGATTGGTCATGTCGGTCAAGCTAATAAAAATGTGATTAGATTATCTATTTCCAGCACAAAATTGATATAAGCTTAGATAATTGCTGAGGACTGAAAGGAACCTAAAATTATGTCCAAAACTGAAGTGATGGTTTGTTCAGCAGACCATGTTATATATATATATATATCTGATATAGTGTAAGAGTCTAATAGTTTTCCTTTACTTTGGGAAATATTTGGTATTTAATCTATAAATGCATTGATAATTGAATGTGACATATGATAATTTATTTTGACTGAATTTGTCATATGATAATTTATTTTGACTGAATTTGACATATAATTCTTTTTTAACTGAATTTGACGTTTGATAACTAATAGTTATGTGACTTTTATAAATGGCCTACAATCTGTTGGTTAATGTATTATCATGTGTGCGCGCGCGTGCGCGTGTGTGTCGAGAATAATATTTCTTTTAAAATTAATCTTTAAAATATTTGTATTGCTAAAACTTAAATTTGGGAAAATAAAAAGTTATGCATATAAAAGACAAAATGTAGAATACATTTTAAATATTTAAGATAAATTATTTTTCCTCTTTTTAACATATGGTGTGACAGAGACCGTGGTAGCCAAGTGGTCATGGTCACGAACTCATGGCCAGGATTGTCGAGTCACAGGTTTGAATCTTTGTGCCACTAAAGACCGGTCGTGTAGAGAAACTGATGCTCGTTAAATCCGTCCAGGCTCAAATTCCTCCCTTGGTGTGGTGTGGAAGTTTGAAGTACATGGTGCCAATTCAGGTGTTGCCCTTCTCATTTTATCGCGTCGCAAAATTACGAGGTCCATCGTTGATGCATTTGTAAAAATGCTGAAATATAATGTATAATATTTTTCCTTCTCTTACCAGTTATGCTCTTTATTATTATTTTCAGCTTTGTATGTGTGTACCTTGCAATCACATATGTATTTCGTTTCATTTACTTTTAATTTGTGGTATGCAAATTTAATGTATGCTACTGTATAAATACACCGTATATACGTACCGTATATACAATGAATTTTCTCAATAAAGATTGAACGTGAAGGTGGTTGTTTCTCCGGAGATCGTTTTATAGCTCTAAACCTCTTTCGGGTGAGTTCGGTTCTCTTGGGCATTTCGCTAATAGCTCTCGTGTTGCCTTCAGAGCGCGAAGTAAATTTTTAAAAAAGTTAAATCAGTGTGTAACAAAAAAAATTTTGAGTAATTTTAAATCTCCATCATTATTAAAGGATACTGTTTAAAAAAAAAAAACAATTATTTGCTGAGAAAAATAAGAAAAAGCTGTCGATTATGAAGGCACAACTCATTCAATATATATTCATAGCTAAAAGATAACATGTAACTTCTATTTCTAATAATGCACATGAATAAAATGACTTACATTGCTTTTTTTAAAACAATAATAAAATAATATAAGTACTACATAATAATATTATTTTTACTAAAAACGAAGTAAAAACCTGTATTCACCTCTGTAACGTTTTTCGTTTTATTATGTTGTGATGGATGAGCTGTCCCATCCATCACAAGAGTTAGAAGAAATATTACAAATAGTAAAAAAAAATACAATTTATTAACAATTCCCAACAATCTAACAAATCTCAACAACCCAAGTTGGAAAATGTACCTTTAGATAAATATGGGAGCAAAAGCGAGGAAGACGATATAATTAATATTTAATTATAAATTTAATCACTTACTCTTGGAACTTCTTAGTCATACACATTCCGAATAATCGAAGATACATTCTAAGTTAATCTAATTCAAGCCGACACTAATCCAATTTAAATATCTAATTGACAAATTGTCAATCTTAAATACTATCAGATAATCTACGGATCACTCTCAACTAGCCTTTTACTACTTTACGTTAAACACTAACTGCAATCATTTAGCTCCAAACCTCTATCTCTTTCGAAGCTGAAAGTTTTTATTTAAATATAAGTCTTGATTTGCATAAGTCACATCTTCTTCGGGAGAAAGTTTTCAATAGAATAATATTTAAAAAAATAATTTCCCCGAGAGGATTAGTAGAAGGTACTCGAATAGATCCGTTACAATGTAAATCTGAAATTTTCTATGCTAGTTAGTCTTATCATAATATTTAATTTCATGATATCATTAAGAAGTTATCAAACCTTTTTGAAAATCATCATTATTATAAATTTTAATTTATAATTAATTCTTCTATGTAACAATATTAACGGTAATTCAAATAAAAACGTGATAAAGCCTCAAGAAGGCATTTCATCTGTCTTTTTCTATTAGCTTGAATCTGCTATTCACCTACATAAAGATAATTATTTTTACTTATGTTATAGGGAACATAAGAAAAGCGGATGCGCTGGATTGCAGCCTGCAACGAGTATCAGCTTAGAAGGGATATCAAAAAATTGCCGGTTTTATACGAATGTGCAATTTTGTCACATAAAATATATCAAGTTTTTTACATGGGACTTTATAATCGCTAATTGCAGCAAATTGTGGGGGAAAACATTGTTCTATGATGATTTATTATTATTGAGTGTTTCTGAGTGGTGATCTTTCTCGTTACTTTTAAACTGTACTGATGCTCAAGTAACAAACAATCGGCACTGGTCTCATCCCTGTTACAAATATCATTCGCTCCTATTCGTTCTGTATAACTAGGTGATATTTTTAAACCTGGACATCATAATTTAGTCGGTGCGGAAACGTTTTAGACAATGGGGAGGGTAAATACTGTTCGCTCTAGAGCCAACCATAAAGCATGCAAATATGTCTGTCTCAATCTAGCTCGTTACTCGCGTCTACTTAAGAGCGAGACGGACATATCTGTTCTTGTTTTTGCTTTGCTTAGGATTTTCCTGCGACCAAACAGACATTATCTCCCATCAAATGTTCTAAAACATTGCCCCGACGACTATACTTCGTTAGGAACAATATTTTGTCGGGCCGCAGTTTAACATTTATAAGCATTGATCAGATTTACCCTACGAAGAATATCCATTTGAGAGACAGTGCAGACCTTTTGGCGCTATTATATGGTACTTCACTTTGTCCATCGAATCCTTTTTCTCACAGTCTTGAATAAATTGAATCTTGAACCTGTAAAATAAAATAAATCCATTTTTATATAACTTTCTCGCTAGATATAATATAAATTACTGTGATCATAAAAAATGCGCGTATGTATGTCTGAAGACAATCCTAACTAATTTGTAAAATAATAAGTTTGAAACTTTTTTTTAACCATAGAACTATGTGCGAATGTCTGTGCCAGTTTCAGTCAATCTGTTTCTGGTACTATTTATAACAATGTTGTAGTGTAGGACTAGTCTGTGAAACGATAAGGTATATATTTTGTTAGCCTAATAACCTGAGTGTATAATGCATTGGAATAAGAAACAAAGTGCTTAATTTATTTCCTGCTATAACTATTAATTAATTAATAACTATTATAAAATTACGATGAGCTTTCTGCAGATGCAAACCTCTCAGAAATTCTAGGATGATTTCTAAGAGCAACCAAAGTTCCAAATGAAAAGCCTCTTGTTTGCATTTTCTTAAAGATTCTTAGAGTTTTTGGGGTTGAATAAAAACTTTTTGAGTCTGCATTTCAATTAGCTTGCATTTATACATGTTTCTGTTGCATCAGGTGAAAGACGCTTTTCGAAACTCAAACGAATTATCTCAGATATGTTATAAACCAGGCCTGACTCACTAGCTTAGCAATTTTGTCAATTTAAGAGTGTAGCTAAAGGTATCCAATCGCAATTTCAAACTTCTCAGAACAAAAAGTTAGAAATAAAATAGTTTAAGTACCACGTTAAATTACAATTAATTGAATTAAAGTCTGGCTTACAAAACTTGTAATCAGCCAAATTTTCACTAAATTTTATTATAATACTAAACTTAGAAGCCCAGTGGCTGAGTGGTTGTGTATCGCGCTTCCACGCCGCAGCTCCGGTGCTTACATCCCGGGCTGGGCAAGGTCGACTCAGCCTTTCGTCCCTTAAATGGGTTTATAAATGAGTACCAAGCTTGCTTAGGAACTGAACACTAGGCGTTTCGCGTCAGACTGACCACTTGACCGAAACATGTGCACTTGCACCCCAGTACCTAAGGTCACGTAAACTGAGATAGGCACAATAGGTCTTGGTCCTCATGAGTTGTTGCGCCACTGAGTTCAGACCAGTAATAATAAAGTTATGCATTTACTATCCCTACGAAAAAAGATTTCCATTTTCCAGAGAAGCCATTTTCTCTGTGTTTTTTTCATCTCAAAAGAATGTTACAAAATATATAACATTATGCCCTTGTTAATTAACCTATTTAATAAAAAAATTGCTTTCTCAATAAATTTTATCTATGTTTTGGTGAACATGGGAGTGACAAGTTAACGTTTCACACTAGGTGCCATCAGATCTAGCTACGCCACGGATCATGAGATGATTAATATATTATACAACTACAAATTTATTATAAACTAATGGGATAAGAATGATTTTTATTATCTCTTGGCAAAGGTATCCGTAATTTTCACCAATATTAATTTTTATTCTATCCCTCTAAGTGGATACTACGAGGGTAACTCTGAAATTTTTGAGATACGTACAGACGAAAAGTTACAAAAAAAAAATTAACCGTTTAATTTGAAAATATAAAGTATTTTAACAAATCAGACAATTTTTTACTGACACATTTCAAGTTGTTTAGCGCAGAATAAGTTTAAGACAGATTGGAAGATGAAGTTGAAACGAGAACAATATCGTGCTATGATTTTAATGAGTGATAAAATCAAGACGAATGCATTCAATGGCTGTAATTAGCATTTGGTGATGAATCTCCAAATCGTGCTACTGCATTCAAATGGTTTAAATAATTTTACAGAAATCACAATTATCTTCAGGATGAAGAATACACAGGAAGGACACGGTTGGCAGTAATACTGGATAATGTGTCTGCCATACGAAAAATGTTAATGGATGATAATCGTTGTACCTACCAAACGATACAGAAGGAACATTGGATCCACAGCTATACACAAATTTACACGTGAATAATTGCATCTGAAAAAAAAGTACTTTGCCGTTTTGTTCTCGGCTGATAATCGAGATAACCTAACTGAGCACCAAAAGGAGGAGCATGTCAGAATAAGTGAAGAAAACCCTTAAAGTGTTAAAATATGATGGCAACTGCATCATTTCTAGAACTGCAACAGGTGACATACCGTTTTTGACGTTCCAACACATCAAGAAAGCAATCTTTGGGTCTTTGAAGATAATCCAACGCCGACAATGATGAAAAAACAATGAACAATTAAAAAGTAATGTGTGTATGCCATTTTCTTCAGAAGTACGGGATTGGTCAAAGCCATCAAGTTAAAAAGACAGAAGACAGTAACAGCAAACTGGTATACTAGTAAATGTTTTCCAGAAGTTCTCCAAAGAGCGAATGTTAGGGGACTAAGGCTTCACCGTGACAATGCAACTTGCCATACAACCGGATTTACACAGTTGTATTTCTTAAACAAAAACAAATTAAAGTGATAGAACATCCACCTTATACTCCGGATCTGGCTATGTGTGACTTTTGGCTATTTTGTAATTTAAAAAAGAACTTAAGTTGAAGACCTTTTAATTCAAAAGAAGATATTGACGAGGCTATAAATGCATTTTTTAATCAATTTCAATACATGAATGGTTTGAGAAATATAATCTGTCAAAAATTTGTCTACAAAAGTGCATTGATGTTGGAGGAGACTACTTTGAACGCTTCTAAAATTTTGTAAGTATAACTTTGAAAACCTAGGTGTATTTCAAAAATTTCAGAATGACCCTCGTAATATCAAACATCGTTGCATCTTCCGGAGATAAAAAAGCATGAGGTTGATTAGTGTTTAATGACGCTAGGACCATATCCGGTCAGATTGTTCCAAAAACTTTTGATTTTCGAGAAATAAAAAGTATATTTGTAATCGAGACAAAACTGTGTAAGAGGGAGGGGAAAGGGCTGAATTAAAAAAGAACAGGTTCGAAAATAGAAAAAGATCTCTTAGTCATCCCAGCGGCGCGTCACCTATGTTTAACAAAGACAGCAACTCCACGTGGGAGGAAGGACAAATCATTTGACATCATGGGGTCGTAAATATTATATTTACTTCGAGAGAGGCAATTAAAAAAATTAAAACAACTGAAAAATTTGAATATCACATACTTAAAAAAACGGAGCAAAAGCAATCCTTTATTATTATTAAAAATCATTGCTTTTATTATTTTTAATGCCTTAATTCAGCGTTTCTCAAACTGTGGGTCTTGACTTGACTTGACTTAATATTAACGTCGCACTGTTCAGCAACACGAGGGCTTTTGGCGACGGACCACGTAATTTTGAACCATGGTCAAGTGACATGGATGACACCTGAGCTGGCACCCCCCTCTCCTAACTACCACACCACACCAACGGGAGGACGTTTCAGCTCTCGACAGATTTAACGTGCATCGCTGCCCTACACGGCGGGTCTTTAATGGTACTGGGCTCGAACCCGTGACAAAGCAAGCCACGGTCCGATACCCATACCACCCGGCTACCGCGGCCCCTCTCAAACTGTGGGGCACGCCCCCTTGGGGGGCGTGACGACTCTACGAGGGGGGCGCGAGCATATTGAAGAGTAAGAAAAAAGATTATTTAAAAAAAATTTTAATTTACAGAAATTAAATAAACAAAATACATTCTGACATAATTAAAAATAAACTAAATATTTACACTGATATATTATACTTATAAATGTATCAGTGCTACACGATGCATTTTATAACTAATTTAACAATAAGAAGTTAAGAACAAGCTTAATAATCACCAGTGCCCCCTTGAGATTGTCGTGTATAAAATTATACACTAAAATTAACACTTAACTTTATAATTAGTACGGTTTATAATTAATCCCTTAACTGCCGGTTTAAAGTTACGCGATTCGCTTCCAAATGCCAACCATTTACCACGCAGATGCGCGTGTTTGATGCATTGGGGGAGGGAGGGGGAAGGAATAAAGAAACAAAAATATTCTGAAATAAGTAAATTCTTCGCAAGCATTACCAAGGTCCTTTTATTGCATTCCAAATCCTTCGGAATAATTCTATGGATAGCAGTGCAGAGAAAAGATTGTACTTCGGAAAGACTTATATATACGTCCGGGGAAATTAATGCTTTGACTGAGCGAGACGTTTATATGCGCCGGTGGCACTTAAGGTCGTAGTATCGTAGTTTTAGCGTATTGTTGAATTCAATACATTGTTATTGTATGAGGGGGGGCGCGATGAAAATCATGATTGAATATTGGGTCGCGAATATTGAAACTTTGAGAAGCACTGCCTTAATTACTCTCTTTAAAAAATATACTTGCTTCTGTGTTTGTTTTTTGTTTATATTTTTTTTAAAAAAAATGAGTTGAAAAAGCTCTCTTAATAGAAGCCGTAGTAATGAGAAAATAATGAAATTGCTATAACAGGACTTGATCATTTGTATTATCAAATGTGTCGCGTTCTAATCAATCATGAAATTTGAAAATAAATTAGGATAACATAAACTTAACTATATAGATTTAATTAAAAAAAATTTTTATCCTTTACACCAGGGGTAGGCAAAGTTTTTCAGGGTAAGGGCTACTTTTAATTTTTCTCAGGGTGTTGCTGTCCGCCCAGAGACGTAGATGTGGCGAGCTAAGAAAAAAGTCTTCGATATTTACTATAACTTAATAATAAATACGGAATATGTACTTACCTACATAACTACAAGAAAAAAAACACTTAAACCTTTAAAACCACGTTTAAAGCAAAAAGCAAGATATAAACATAATATAATAATAGCCACAAAATTATATCAAATAATGCATCATTTACTATCAAACAATTCAAAATACATTAAAAAGTAAAGCATATTCATCTAAAGTTAGTTCTTGTAATTAGGAGAAGACAGTCTCCATACTGTAAGCCAGTCTTAAATATTTCAGTATATAAGTACTAACTGCTAATATTTCGGTGGTCACAATGTCTTGGTGGTCCACCAGTCGATCGCGATCGACTTAATACCTACCCCGACTTTATACATTACCAGAAACTGTAGGAACTGTTTGCAGTTCTAATAAGACTTTAAAATAAAAATAAAAATTTTGAACTAGGCAAATAACTGAATGCTATAAATCGAATCCCACAAGAAACAACTCCGACTTTTATATTGTCTTCTTTTTGGTTAGCGTGGGACAATGTATCAGAGTTTAACAGGTTGTCAAATTATATCGATGAACATGTTTTTCCTCTGGACTAAAGTAGTCATAAAAATAGAAGTAAAAATTCTATCTCATAAATTAAATTAGACAAAAACTAATTATTTTATTTTTTTATACATGTTTTTGGATTGCACGTTGCTCTGGTTAGTTATTCGTTTCTTCCTGTGACGGAATAAGCTCATTTACTGGAGGGGGAGCGTTACTAGGGTTTTCTGGTCGTGGTCGATCTATATACAGAGTAAAATGTGTAACGAAGGAAACCTAATAATAAAGGAATAAAATAATATGATTAAGGGAAAAATCAACATTTTCTCAATTTCTTGTTAACTCAATGGTCTTGTAAAATGGAATCAGTTGATCCAAAAATATAGTCTGAATTAATGTTGTATTAAAATATTTTTTCGCTCTTCGAATGTAAAAACTATGTGTGTTTTGTATATGTTGTGTGTGTATTTTTTAAAGTTCCGTATATTCTGGCGTATATGCGCATGGAATTTCAGAAATTAACAATAGAAACGATTGTACTGTTGAAATCCAAAAGAGAGTTACTATGGCTAATAGATGTCTTAATGGAATACGAAAATATATGAAATCGAATTTAATCAAAAGAAAAACATGTGGAGACCCCCTGGGTCTCACACTGGACACCAAGATTAATTTGAGGCAAAAAATCACCAAGAGCCATTTTGTATAATAATAATAATTATTTATTATTTCAATTCTCAAAAAAACTCTAATAACATTTAATACTTTTATGTTACGTCAAATAAAGGGATTTACCTTTATACTAAATTAAATTACGAATGATGCAACTAATTAATAATTACGCTCAAGATCAAGTAAGGTCTACCGAAATAGGAGGTCCGAGAAATACACGTACTCGAATTCTTAACTTTCATTAACTTTAACTAATTCGACTAAGCTAACGCTTATTTTAAGCGTACGTAAATTATATTTACCGCTGGCTATATCACCTTTCTGGTACTTCCGTAGAATAGCCGCAATACGTCTTCACTATCTTAATATCCTGTAATCCTCTAAGATTGAGGTTAAAGTTGCTGGCTTAATAGCCTTCCACATCTATCTTGCTAGCTTACAACGCTCGACTTAAATACCTTATCTACTTTGCATATCCCGTTCATCTTTTTGGAGTCGATTGGAAATATAGGCTAATTTATAATTCCCAAAAAGACACCTAAGAAGATTAGTGGAAAGGTTCCGTACAGATTCGTCACAAACACACACAAAAAAAGATTCTATTGTATAAAAGTCTTTTAAGATCAGTATTAACTTATGCAAGTAAAACTTGGTCTATGCCTCGAACAGATGAGAACATGATAAGTATCTATGAAAAGATTTTAAGATTTATTTTTGAAGGAATTTAGGAAAATGGCACGTGGCGAAGAAGATCACATTTAGTACTCTATCACTCATATAAAGAATGGAATATCGTTAACTTCATCAAAGTAAAAAGAATTAAATGCGCTGCCATGTTGTCGGATTGTGGACGAAGACCATACCACTAAAAAAAGTCTTCAATGCCCAACCAATTGGCACACGAAGAAAGGCGCCGGCCAAATCTTAGACGAATAGATAGTCTAAAAAAATATCCTAGTTTTTAGAACCAAGAATTGGAGAACACTAGCAGGTAGAAGGTTGGCCTGGAAAAGGCTATTTGAGAAGGCCCACCTTGGGCTGTCGAGTCAACGAGGAAGGAAGGCAAATTCGTCCTATTCGTCTTCCGTTGTATCTTTAGGCCAGCGTTTTTCAAACTGTGGGGCGCGTCCTCCTAGAGGGGCGTGATAACTTAACGAGGGGGCCGCGAGCATATTGAAAAGTCGAAAACAAGACATTATTTTTTTAAAAATTATTTACCGAAAGTAAACAAACAAAATACATTCCGAAAAAGAATACGCATTTACATTGACACAACACACTTATATAATTGTATCAGCACTGCACAATGAATTTTCAATTTTTTTAACAATACTAAGTTGATTGATTGATTGATTGACTGAATATTAACGTCGCACTGTTCAGCTACACGAGGGCTTTTGGCGCCGGACTACGTAATTTTGAACCATGGTCAAGTGACGTGGACGACACTTGAGCTGGCACCCCCTCTCCTAACTACCACACCACACCAACGGGAAGACATTTCAGCTCTCGATAAATTTAACGTGCATCGCTGCCCTACACGGCGGGTCTTTAGTGGTACTGGGCTCGAACTCGTGACAAGGCAAGCCACGATCCGCTACCTATACCACTCGGCTACAGCGGCCACACAATACTAAGTTAAGAACAGCATTAATAATTACCAATGACCTGATGGGCTTGCCAAGTTAACACTTATTTTGATAATTTGTACGGTTCAAATTTAATTACTTTACTGCCGATTTAAAGTTACGCAATTCGTTCTCCAATGCCATCATTTTCCACGCAGGCACGTGTATGTGATGTATTGAGGATCGGGCAATTCGCAATAGGCAAATTCTCTGAAATAAGTAAATCCATCTCAAACACTGAGAATGTCCTTTTATTGCATTTCAAATATTTTGGAATTTTTTTATGGATAGCAGTGCCCAGAAAAGATTGTACTTCGGAAAGACGTGTATATACGTCAGGGGCAACTGACGCTATTAATGAGCAAGACGTTTATATACACCGGTGACACTTAAGAGGTTAAAGTCGTATTGTAGCTTTTGCCTTAAAGTATAGTATCATTGAATTCAATTCATTGTTATTGTATGGAAAGGGGGGGGCGATGAAAACTCTGATTTAATATTGGGTCACAGGCATTGAAAGTTTGAGAAACACTGCTTTAGACCCATTACCGAACACTGTTTCATCTTTTCACCATCACTGTTACTCTATTCCATAAATAAATAATCATCTTCCATTCCACCTAGGTTGTTAGATATACCCCATTTTTAAATGACTTTTTAATTATGCCAGGTTTAAGTTCATTTCATGCTTTTATTATTCACTCACACACTACTACATTTGGACTTCAAAGGATTAGAGCATTGCGCATGTAGATTTCAAGTTTCTTCGTTAAAAAAGGGGGCGCGTTATATACGGCGATTATACCTTAGTCTGTACATCAAAAGTACAGGTGCGCGTCATTCGCAGGAATATACAGTGCTTATACTTTTAACAAAATGTGACACAATTTTAACTAATGTGCACAATAAATTAGTGCGTAGTACTTTTTGAAAGAAAGAAGTTGAGTTGAATTTCTTTTTTTCTTGCTAAAGGTCCCGTTCACCAAGAAGAAAAGCTTATATTTTACTAATAACAAAAACATAACAAACTAAATATTTTCCCATCACCCTTTACGTATGAGGTATTTTGATTCAGTGGCATCCTTTAAAAATACTCAAAACTATGTAATGTATCTTGCAAAATTTTAAAGTTCGTAGTTAATTCACGTTCTTGGATGTAAATGTCATAAACTATGTTTTAGAGCATCTTTGCGGTATTTATTTTTATTTTAGACTCAAAAGGGCTTTATTCAATGTGTTCGTGAGAACATTCAATATAAAGTCATTAATGATGTGCCCTTTGAATTACTGTCTTTTGCTAACCCACTCGACTACGCAATACTCGACATCAGATTGGACCTTGTTCTGAATGTGAGAAAACGTGATCTAAGTCCAACTGCTCTTCACGCTATAGCTTTGGAAACTATCCATACCCGCTTCCCACCAGAGGAGTGGCTTCACATTTACACAGATGGCTCACTCTTGGACTTTGCCCAAGGCGCTGGCATTGGTGTTTTTAGTCACCTCTTCTCCTTCTATTTACATGCCGGCCCTTTGACAACTCACTTTGATGGTGAGGTTGAGGCGATACATATAGCCCTTCAGCAACTTGCTGTTCGTCTTCCCCCCATTGAAAGAGCTGTAATTCTTTCAGATTCTACTTCTGCCCTTCAGGCTTTGTCCAACTATAATGAGAATAATTGTTTACGTGTGCAGAACTGTAGAGAACTCCTGGGAAAGATAAAAGGAAAGATCGTCTTGCAATGGGTACCATCCCACTGTGGTCTTTGGGGAAATGTGAGAGGGCAGACTTTTTGGCAAAAAAGGGAACGGGTATCCTTCAGAACTTTCGAAGAGACCTGACACTTCATTCTGCCAAACTGGAAATTAAAAGGATTTTTAGGGAATCATTTCGCCTTACAGCTTCTCGTGTTGCTCGTGATAAGCCTTGGAGTACACTATGTAAGAAATCCCACGGTATTCCAAGTTCTCCTCATGCTGCTGCTGTGGCTAAATTTAGACTTTTAACCGGACATAACTGCCTTTGTGCTCATCTGTTTCGTTTTAATTTAGTGACTTCACCTATCTGCGTTTTGTGTGACACTGGACAAGACATGACTGCCGCTCATTTGGACGAGTGCTCTGCACTGAATGATCTTAACTGCATTGTAAAAAGGTATTGGAGAGCCCGTTGCCTAATGACCTGATGGTCAATGGCCTGGCATTTGTAAAATAAATAAATTTTCAAAAGTACAACTTTTAAATGCGTTGAAAATTTATTTACGTGAAAACGAATTATACTGAAGTCAAGAAAACTGCTTTATTTGTCATTACCGTCTATTATAAATTATAAATGCAAGCATTCGGAATAGGAATAAATCAACATTTAAAGCAACATGATTGCAAAATTCTTTCCTTTTTTTTTCCTCTGGAAGCACAAAAGATCTGCGCTACCGTTACAAAAGACTGATTTTCGTCATTTACCTCAAAATCTTGAAATATTCTCCGAGGGCAGTTCATTAATGCTTAATTACCGACAATTCGTGTAGGAACTCCGTAAGGAACCATTATACGAAGCAAGCGGTAGTGGGAAAAAATGTTGAAATATGTTCTTTTTTTTATTACTTTTTTTAAATCCGAGTCGTGATTTATGTCACGCAAAAAAATAAAACGTAGTCTTGGTTAAACTCGCGTGATAAGGTTTGTTTCATGAAGATTGGGGAAGTTATGTCGGAAAAACATTCCACCTCCCCAATGCAAGTGAGAAATATTTATTACTTTGTAACTGCATAGTTTTTATGGTAAATCGTAGCCCAAGAACGCGCGACTGAATATCAAGGGGGGAAAACGTTTAAACCACTTCATTGCTTTCAGTAGAGATAAATTGCTCATGAAAAACATTCTTGTGAACAATAACTTGATTAAAAGTGTAACATGTTTCCTGTTAAATTGAGTTTCGCATAAAAAAGTTTTGCTTTCAGAAAATAACATTTTTCAAAACTGACCACTTCAAAAAAAATTAAATATTTTTTTAATATATGAATTAACGTATGATCTTAATTTTATTTAGACTAGAAGTCCAAAAAAGATTATAAAGAGTTGAACTTTGCTAATGAAATTTTTAAAACAACTACCATTTTCCTATCGTCTTTATAACTTACCTTCCATTTTGGCATGCTTAACATTCCTTTAAACTTTCAATTATTCTCTCTATTCATTTTGCAAAGTTTTTGATTATCATAAATTTATATAAAGGAATAACATAACTATTCGAAAATTATTACTTTTAATATTCTTCATCCGTATTTAAGCTTGTGCGTTCAAAAACAAATTTATAGTTTTTTTTAATTAATTTGATGTTGATTTTAACATTCTAAGTAAATAAGGTACAATTCTGAGAAATAACGTGCATTGGTGTATAATGAGACTCATAAAAATTGCCTTGAAGTAAAGGGAACAGTTGATTCTTCAAAAATGTCTTTATTTTATTTACAATAGTTTGGATGTATAAGTTATTAAATTTAAATTTTATCCCCTCAAGAAAACCACCCGGAAATACTAAGGTTAATTTGAGCCTATTACAGACTTTCCTCTAAAAAAGACTTCAATGCTTTTAAACAAAAAGGACTTGATACGGTAGAAAAATTTTCTCAAGAGAACCTGGCAGTTCTCTCAATATATCGACGGTTGCTCAGACAAATCCCTCAATGAAAGTGTAGCTGGTATCCTTCTCTTTCTGGAAGACAGGAAACGTGAGCACATTTTTAACACTGGTGTAATCGCCTCTAATTTCCCCACCAGGCTCTTAACGATTAAGGAAGCGCTCACCATATACATGTCTGACTTACAAGTTATGGATACCACAGAAGGGCTGATAATCCTTTCAGATTCTAAATCTTACTTAGAAGGTATCATAAACGGAGAAATTAACATCACTTCCTCCATAAATTTACTACTCGAGCTGATGCATTACACGGGGAGATCCTGTGTGGTACAATGGATACCTGTACATATAAATATCGAAGGAAATGAGAGTGCAGATTCTTTTTCCAAAGAAGCCAGCTTTGGCCATCACGCTTGCTGATTCAAACGCTGTGGACTGATCTGAATTTTTACCCAATTCCTTTAAAAAACCAATCATAACAGACTTCGACTCCCCAAAAATCATAACGTCCACAGTCACAAGCTGAGAACTCATCATTACAGGGGCATGGAAGTCCATCCTGATAAAACAAGATCTTACATACAGTGTAAAAACTGCCTAGAAATCAACCCCGAAGATCCACCAAAACATATACCAGCTTTCACCTCAAGGGCACTAAAGCGCAGTCTAACTCCACTTATGGTGCCACCGCACGAGATCCTTCATAACCAGAAAGTTTCGGAATTGGCAGCCGCAGAAGTTGCCACCTTTGGGGGGGGATCTAAAATGTTTATTCATTTATTTATTTATTTATTGCCAATTTTATGAACACGAGAACAACAGCAAGAACCAGTTGTTTTTCCCCCAATTTTAATTGATCAGTTTTTTTTTTCCTTCAGAATTATTTTAAATTTCATGGATTAAAAGCACAGTGGAAAATTGACATTTTTTTATAAATTTGGCAGGCAATCGACTATCCTCGGAAGAATACAAAAAGCCTAAACATTTTTTTGAAAAGCAAAATCCAACAATGAGCTTTGAAAAACTTTCAATCTACATTATTTCTTTGTTATTCAAGTTATTGAAATATGAAGAGACTAAATAGAGGGTATAACATCTCTCGGTACTTACGTATTATCGCAACCTATTGGGGACATTGTATGAAATGAAGCATAGGATTGCCAATTCAGCGCATATGACACTTACGAAATTGGGTTTGCCAACTTGGCGAGTTATCTTGAACGTTGGCTATTTTTGCGATAATACATGAGTACTCATCTCTATATGCTTAAATATGTGATTCGAAAGAATTTAAAAATAATTTGTTTATAGAATCTGGAATTATAGTTCTATTCAGCAACTAGTCATATTACTGAAACGTAGAAAAGATATATAAAATTTATAATAAAGTCAACCGCGTAGATTACCATAAAAACTTTCAGTAGGCCAAAATGATGACTATAAAAGTCAAAGTACTTTATTAGTCTTTATTCATTGTTTACTGTTTACATTTGATTAATTTTTTAAAAATTTGTATGTACTAATTTAATTCCACACCGATATAATACTAATTTTTTAAGTCATACCTGAGTTACAGTTTGCATTTTTGATTAAAATAACGGTAGAAAATATGACTTAATTTCAAACGCATTTCTCAAATATATATTGTCTGTCAATAGGATTATTTTCATGAAATAGCACAATCAGCTCTTGATAAGCTTGTGTACTATCAAAAACTTGAAAATTTTAAATTCAAATATAAATAAGATCATGTTAAACTTCTGCACCCAAGGTTGCGGGTTCGATCCCCAGCTCAAGTCGGGGGATTTTCATTATGCAGGAAATAGACAGTGGTCATGTTGTATGGTTATTTAGCATGTAAAAGATATCCCTAAAGTGTCTGTTTGGCTTGGATGCTCTCGGCAAAATTAAATCCTGATGCAGGTTCACATCACCAGAGCTCAGGTGCCTCCCTCTAGGGAGGAAATTGAGCGTCAAAATTACCTGCGGCGATTGGTATCCGCCTATAGGGCACCGCGCTAAAAAGTGATACCAACTTCCGGAGAATGGGCTAGGTCTGCAATGGTCAAATACCAATCCGCAGCCCATTAGAAATAAAAAAAATATATCTATAATGATAAGAGTAGCAACATGATTACTTTGAAAATTTTATTACCTTCAGGTAAACATGGGAATTATCTTTAATGGATTAATTTTTAAAAGAGAAATTTAAATTTTTCTTCATTGTGACAAATTAAAATTCCTTTTAAGTCATAGTAAAAGTTAGGTTTTCATCTTTGAAAGAAATAAAGATAACAAATTTAAGATCCATTTTCAGATATATTACTAATATGTATGTGTTGTGTCTAATACTATAAATAGTTCCATTGTCTTTTGTTGAGTGCTTACATTGTCAAAAACTGGGGAAACTTAAAATTTTAAAAAGATTAAATTTAAGATTTTCCTTAACCAACACAAATATTAAAATTTAATATTATGGCAAAAATTAAATTTGCGCCTGTTAATGAAATAATGGTTGCAAATTTAAGATTGAGTGTTATAAAGAGATATAAAGTATTTATATTATCTGTAACCACTAAGTCATATCTATGTTTCTTGAATTATGGAAGATTAAAATTAAACTATTACATATTACATTTAATTAACATGACATGTTTTAGCTAGTACAACATGCTACAATTTAAAATTAATAATCTTGCATTACGGTAAAGATTTAATATACAGTCGAACATCTATATAACGAACCTCTATTTTGCAAATTTCTCTATTTTGTGACTTTTTTCTTCGAACTGAGAACACATTTTACTATTTTCTTCATAAAATAACCTCCAAATGGTGAAGTTCATTTTCTATTTCATGAACTTTTTCTCTTGTAATTCGATTCTTTTCTCCCTGTTTTTAAAATTCTCTAGGATGTTTTTCAAATTATTCTCTCCTTTAGAATATTTTATGGAGATCACTTATTTTAAACTAGTTTTACTAGGTGCCTAACTCCCCTAGAGCAATAAAATTACTATAACTTTTCCAAGCAAAAAGCTCAAATAAATGTAACAGGCTTTACCAGCAATTAAATTTAAGGACGCATGTGGTAATGTATGCTTAAAATTACTATTTATAAGATTTAAAATTACTCGTAGGCTTAAAATTAGAAAATTTCGTTAAAAAGTTCTCTCTCATTAAATAATAATATAAAATTATTAATAAATAATAAATAAATAATATAAAATTATTAATAAATAATAAATAAATAATATAAAATTGATTTTTAAAGTTGAAAATATACACACATACACAATGGGTAATATTTTTTCCTTGTTTTCTTTGTAGATTTCTTTTTGATAGGTAAGATACATAAAATGAATGGATATTAGTTTTCCAAAAAAAAAAAATTTCTTTAAATAATATATGGTGATCATGAATTTAAAACTTGTTTTGTGTGGTTTTAAAAGTATATTAAAAGATGAATCTCTATTTAACGAGTTCTCCATGTAATGAACTTCTTTTCGGGATTTAGCGACTTCGTTAAATAGAGGTCCGGCTGTACTTTTAAAACTAAAAACTTAAAATTCTAGACTTAACTTCAATGCATTGACAGCATATGTCTAACATGGCGAAAAGTAATAGATTTTTCATCTGCTAACCCTCAATATAAACCTAGTTGTGTGTTTCACGGCATAGAGCTGAAAAACAGGACGTTCCATGAAAGCGAGGTTAAGCCATCGGGCCAGGCTGCTCATTTCAAGGTTGATGCAACACGCAAACCACATAATGGACACTGCGGACACTAACTCTTTCAACGAATCCGGAAGGATGACCCATTAGAATTGGATTTTTTTTTCCAGAAATTGTATTCGTTTCCGTTTATGTTTTTAGCTGGAAAATAATAACAACAACAATAATGATATGTTATTGTCTTTTCGATGTTTGTAAACAAACATGGTGTATCGGAATCTGCGACATCTACAGGTGAGCTTGAAATTATTCAAGGTCTATTGCCAGAATTGCAAAGGGAATGTGATTAAAAATTTTATGACCCTTGCGAAGTGACATGTTTTAAATATACGAGTATAACGTTACATCTGTGATGTAATATTTGATTTAATATCTATCATTTTCGATATTAATTTGTATGTTTTCATTCACAGGAACCTTTGATGTTTCCAGGATGGGCAGGAACCTTGGATGCTAGGGATTACAGATCGGTTTGTCCTCAGTGGGACCTACAGGGTCGAATGAAAGGAGCAGAAGATTGTCTCTTTATCAATGTATTCACTCCCAGCTTACCAGTAAGTAAAACAAAAAATCAATTTCGCTTAAACTTAAAATTTTAAAGAATAACAAACCATTTGTTTAAATATTATATATACTTATTATGGGGTTTCTTTCGTAATTAATTTTAAAATCATTTCGTTTATCATGTTGTAATTAGGACAGAATTATTAAAATTTTATTCTTTGATTTAACAGAATAACTAAAATTTTATTCAACTATACAACATTTGGAATAAAAAAATCAGCTGCTAATATCGAGGTCATATTCTAAGGATAATTAATACTAGGGTGGAATTTTTTCTCAGGGTTGAGAATTTCCTAAGTTTCGATGTTTAAAGTTACTATAACCACCGGTATTCAATGACATTTTTTTTTGTCTTTTGTGTGTTTTAGTTCGAGAAATATATTGCGTGATCCGAAGTAATTCATCACACTACACTGAGCAGCTGCAACATGCATTTTTTCGTCCTTTAATCCACAGAATGAAGCTTATTAACTTCTCGAGCTACGTTCTAAGACTGATTTTTTTTACACTCCCACATACGTAATATTTTTAAAATTACCAAGTGCAATTATAATCTCAACAGTTTTTTTTTTAAATTAAACAAATCTTTAAATTTTAAATCTTAAAATTCAAAATTTTTCAGAGTGATATTTTATCACTTCCCCCTCCCCAGAAAAAACCGTATATGTGGTCATTCATTACAACTCTTACATTCCAGACCCATTTGTAAATGAAATTCAATCTTTGTTAAACAAATTCATGCAGCCATAAAATGGTTTTTTTGCATTTTTCTCAATCGGCAAAATTTTCTTGGATTTGTTCTTGTATATATTCATTGAAACCCCGGTAAGTCCGAATTCAAAATAATGTTGCAAAAAAAGTAATGTCCTTTTCTTTTTTCAAAAAAAAACAAATACAAAATAAGTTTTAGTTATTTTGATATCTGCCATATTTCTAAAATCTGTTAAATAGAATTTAAACGATCAAACTGCTAGTAAGATCAATCCTTACAACATTTTAATGAAATACTTTATAAGTTGGAGACATAACGAACGACAATGAGATAAAAATTGATCGCTTTATTAATCTCTGCAAAAAATTTCCATGGTTTTCCAACGAATAATTTTAATAAGTACCGAATTAGTTTTAAATAAAGTGTTTATAAAAAAACAAATTAAAAAATTTTGCCATTTATAGTTATTTTTACAAATAGATGAACAATAATTTGAATAAATAAGCTTGAAAATTATAATTATTAGTAAAATTTGACTTATAAAGCATTTTAATTCTATTTAAAAACGAAATTTATTTTTTTTTAAATTGCATGAATTTTAGTTTAAAATGCAAGTTTATAAAGGGTGTTTTTTTAGAGGTATAGAACTTTAAATTGCAATAAAACAACGATGTATTATTCGATTGACATGAATTTTTTTTATTCGAAAGATAATCTTGTGGCATTACACTTTAAATATGATCAAGCAAGGCGTAGATTCGTCGAATGGGCCCAAACTGAGATTGCCGTTGTTCCCGATTTTCATAAACGAATTTTGCTTAGCGATGAAGCGCACTTCTGGTTGAATGGCTACGTCAACAAACAAAACTGCCGCATTTGGAGTGAAGCTAATCCACAAGTGTATGTCGAAACACCGTTACATACAGAAAAACTGACTGTTTGGTGCGCTTTATGGGCTGGTGGAATCCTTCTTCAAAAACGATGAAGGCCACAACATTACAGTCAATGGTGATCGGTATAGAGCCATGATTACTAACTTTTTCATTCCTGAATTGAACAATCATGATGTCCAGGAGCTGTGGTTCCAACAAGACGGCGCAACATGTCACACAGCTCGTGCCACAATCGATTTATTGAAAGACACGTTGGGTGACCGCCTAATTTCACGTTTTGGACCTGCGAGTTGGCCTCCAAGATCTTGTGATTTAACACCGCTAGACTATTTTCTGTGGGGCTATGTAATGTCATTGGTCTATGCGGATAAGCCACAAACGCTTGACCATTTGGAAGACAATATTCGCCGTGTTATTGCCGATATACGGCCACAAATGTTGGAAAAAGTCATCGAAAATTGGACGTCCAGATTGGACTACATCCGAGCCAGCCCTGGCAGTCCTATGCCAGAAATCATATTTAAAATGTAATGCCACAAGATTATCCTTCGAATAAAAAAAATTCATGTCAATCGAATAATACATCGTTGTTTTATTGCAATTTCAAGTTCTATACCTCTAAAAAAACACCCTATAGAATCAACCAGAACCCTGAAAAAATATTTATCAAGCCATCAATACAAGAAATGATAACAAGCAATGACATCAATATATATCTAACAACTACATCAATATGTGAGGATGTATACCTTTCGACAAAAATATCCTTGGCGTATTATATTGGCGTATATTCCTCATTTTTTATACAATTCCCAAATACCTTTCAATTTCTCTTGTCTACTATGGAAGAATCTTTACTAGAATGAATTAAAACCGGCTCACGTGTCATGATTGGCTTTCTATTACCATCATTTGATTCTCCTTAATCATTCTATCACTTCAACCACACAGAAATTGTACATTTATTTCAATTTGAATTTGCTCGAATATACAACTTTTATATTCATCGATACAATTTGAAATTGTTGTTGTTTTTTTAAATTAGGCATCAGGATCCTTCTCTCCTGTAACATATCCAGTCATGATCTTCATCCATGGTGGAAACTTTGAAGAAGGGTCAGCAAACATTTACGGTCCCGAGAAACTTATGGACAAAGGAATCATTTTGGTTACTTTCAATTACAGAATAGGAGTTTTTGGTACGTATTAACTGTAAATTGAGACATTGTATTGCCTTAAAAAAAATTTTTTTATGAAAATTTACTTTAATTGTGTCAGATAACAATGGAAAAAATACGATGTACAGAAGCATGAAATGCTACCTTTTGACTGAATTTGAATTATTTTGTAGATCAAGCCTTTTTATTTTGTTTGTTTTCCTCATTTATCTATCTTTATGCTTTGTTCATTTGTTTCATTCATACATACTTTCACTTTATTCATTCGTTCTTTTCCATTCTTTCGTTTTTTCACTTTGTTCATTTAAAAATTGGTAAGGAAATAATACTGATTGTCAGATACTCAGCCAAAATTTTACTTAACCTCTTTGGTCAATTTTTTTGCCCAAAAAATTCCAAAAAAAGGCACATTTTTTTATTGTGTATAACTAAACATAATACTTGACAGAATGTGGAAAATGGAAAAGTTTTGTTTTTATTTTCAATTTTAAAGTTTTCACACTCTTTTTTATTTTATAATTGTGGAACACAAAAAGCTCTGAATGTTTGCTTTTTATAAGTACACTCTACATTCTACGAAGAATGTTTCCTGCATCTTATATATATATATATATATATATATATATATATATATATATATACACTCAGGAACATTGAAAATAGCGACCCAAGAAGGAAGCTAAGTACAATCGCGAAACTTTGCAAATAAGTACAGCGTAATGTGATATGCAAATGATCGAAGTTTTGTGCCAATACGCATGTTCATACACGCCGAGGTGGCGCTACAATCAGGAAGAGAGTGCTACATAAGACAGCCCAAATTCGAAGATTCTTAAACGTGACGATTACCCGCCGATTGTAGGAAGACTTTGGTAAGCGAAACCTGCCAGGTAAATGTGCTAGAAGACATTTCTCACAGTTAAGCGAGTTTGAGAGAGGCCTGATCATCGGGATGAAAACTGCAGGCTGGTCGACGCGCCGTGTTGCTGGCCAGGTGGATCGTTCGGAGTGTGCCGTTAGAAATTGTTGGGAGCAGTGGACACGAGAAGGTACCCACGCGCGGAAAACCGGGTCTGGAGCGACCAGGAAGACCACGAGGAGAGAGAATCGAAGGATCGTGCGGCAAGCACTTGTGGACCCCACAGTGACTCGTTCAACGATACGAGCTGACGTAGGCGTAGCAATTTTTGCACAAACAATTTCCAGACACCTTTCAGAAGCAAATCTTAAATCCAAGCGCCCTTTCCATGCACTCCCTTTAACACCGGAACATCAGCAACTGCGTCTACAGTGGTGCCAAGCCAAATCAATGTGGAATGTTACAAATTGGCAAAAGGTTGTGTTTAGTGATGAATCCCAGATTGTTTTGGGGACAGATAATAACCGTGTACGGGTGTGGAGGCGCTCTGGTGAGCGGTGCAATTCCCCCACACTGTTCTACGTCACACTGCCCGCACACCTGGTGTAATGGTCTGGGGGTCATAGCCTATGATAGACGGTCCACTTTAATTGTGATGCGTAAAACCTTAACGGGTCAACGTTACGTTGATGATATTCTTCGACCCCATGTAGGACCTTTCCTAAATGGTCTCCCAGGGGCAATTTTCCAGCAAGATAATGCTCGTCCGCATCCAGCAAGAGCTGCTCAAGACTTCCTACGTCATTTTCAGACTCTTCCATGGCCGACCCGCTCCCCCGATTTGTCCCCTGTAGAGCACGTGTGGGGTCAGCTAAAACGGCAGATGCCATAGTGTCACTCTGTACATGATTTAGAGTTGGCTGTTCAAGATTTGTGGCCCATCTGCCTCAGGACAACATGAGGTGTCTAATCAACTCAATGCCGGACCGTGTGGCGGCATGTATTGCAGCTGGAGGTGGTCCAACGCGCTATTGAAGTTGCCCAGTATTTGTATCGTTGCACACCCTGTATTCTTTTAATTGTCTTGTTTTTGAGATCAAGTGAATCTCTCATCTGTGTCATTATGTGTATTAAATTTCATTTCAATCCGATACTTTCTTCTTGGGTCGCTATTTTCGATGTTCCTGAGTGTGTGTATATATATATATAATGGAATTTCTCTCATACTTGCAAAAAAAATTCAT
This sequence comes from Trichonephila clavipes, assembly GCA_019973935.1. Taxonomy (NCBI): domain Eukaryota; kingdom Metazoa; phylum Arthropoda; class Arachnida; order Araneae; family Nephilidae; genus Trichonephila; species Trichonephila clavipes. The sequence continues at coordinate 130,155 of BMAU01016906.1, forward strand.
ATTCGTGCCTCTTTTTCAAACGGATAAGAATTTTATGCGTGCGCATATATATATATATATATATATATATATATATATATATATATATATATATATATATATATATATATATATATATATATGCACAAACAATTTGAAGCATGGTGTAATACTAAGCCTTACATTGCAATGGGAACATAGATAATATCGCCTTTTTTGGGTTATCTTTCCATTTTCATTTCTTCCCAAGCAACAAATTTCTCATTGGGTTGTCAGTAAAGATAAAACTAAGTGTGTGTGTGTTGTGGTACATAGATACTGGAGTCCAAGTTTGTCTTTCTCTTGATTTATTCATAACATTTCGATAAACTTCAATAAAACAAAACTTAATAATTTTACAAATATTAAATCCTCAATTTAACTATTAGACTGAAATTATTCTAGAAAACAACGGCACTCCTAGAAGCCGAAGCCAAGATCAAGATTTTAAATAAAAATAACCACGATAAAAAAAACAGCGACCAAACGCGCTGAAACCAAGTTTTCGATTGTATTTGATCTGCTACATTTCGTTTTCGTCGGGAAGACCCCACGTGGGTCTGAGCGCAGTAACCGATACGCTCCGTCCACGCAGGGGACGATAATTCACAACAGTCAGTCCCTGGTCTTGATCGAATATTTTCAAGAATCTAATTTCCTGCCTTCAATGAAAAATTCTCACTTTCACCACAAAGAAAACCCCGGATGAGAAGTATTTCAGTACCATGGAAAAACTGCATCTCTTAAAAACACTAGCACTAATAATCTCGCTATCAGAATTAAAATTATGTGCAAATCAAACAAAGAAAGAAGAAAATATTAGTGCTGGTACAGAGTACGGGCAAAATGGTTATGGCCATCTTTCGGTAACCCGTACTGTGCACGGGCAAACCAGTTAAGGGGTTAATTGTATCTGTTGTAGCAGAAATGTCACACTTATGGCCCGGCTAATATATTGACACACAATAATATATAATAAAATTTTAAAAAATTCTCCCGAAAATGAGGAAAGAAGATAGCATAAAACAGATGCGAAGTGTCAGGACGTTAACATTTAATTTTTCTTGTTATTTTATATGCGTTTATTATAATTTATTATTCAAAATAAACCTGTGTTTCTAAGAATATTGATATTTTTTGCGGCCCATCTCAAGTTAAACTTGCTTTTTTGGCCCAAGTTAGCCTTTGAGTTTGACACCCTATGTGTTTTAGTATTGATCTTTAAAAATCTATTTAAATTTTCTCTTTCTAATCTATCTAATTTTGATTATTAGATATGTTAAATTAATAATCTTATGTGTATAAAGCCAGCCTAAGACCCTGTTATGTCTTGCTGCTAAGACTTGTAAAAAAGGAATTTTAAAAATATCAGTGCGGTTTAGGTACATTCAACTTACGTTTCCTTTTGCGACCTTCTGTCTTTGAAAGACTTTTCACCTCTGAATCATACATCAAACTTTCATTTATTCTTACTTAAATAGGCTCGAAGAATGTATTACAAATGTAATAGAGCCGTGGAATAGGTATAACAAATATATTATCCTCGGGGAAATTATTAGAAATGTAACAAGAAAGTGTAGAATATATTCTGAAAGTAATGTGATTGTAGTATTTACACAATGATATTTGAACCTATTAATAGCTTGTAGCTAATGTACTCTAGAACCTATTACTCAAAAGGAACAATTTGGTACATCTATATTTAAAGCTGTAAGCGAATTCCCCCTGAAGTTGCTTTCTTATTGTACTGCCTACCTAAAGATGTGGGAGGGAACAAAGCATGACCAGAAACTTCCATAATGATTATAATTTATTATTATTCAAGCACACTAATTAACCACAATAGGAAGCCCTAGGAGTGATATAAGAAAAGCAATAAACCCTGAGTGAACAAGCGCAAGTAAACAGATCAATTTAACCTAGCCTATAAATTCCTAATCCACTAATTTAGTATATTAGTAAAACTCCGTTCTTAACTCAAGTAGCGTAAATCACTTAAATTTCACCTTAGTAACGCTGCAACAGATTCTCCGCTCCTTCTGCTCTACAATTACCAAACATTATATACTCTTAACTAATTTGCATATCAGGGTTTCTTCTTGAGAGGGATAACTGTGGATTAATCGTGAAAGCTAGCCCAAAGATTCCCCAAGAGGATTGTTGATGAAGGTCGCGTAAAGACCCGTCACAAAGCTTCTAAGCAAAAGTGATAACTTTTTTTATACATAATAATTCAGATTTTGCCGTTGTTGTTGTTTCTTATGCCACCTGATCTCGGCTGTGTCTGAGCACCATACGGGTGACAGTACGACTTAGCTTGGTTCCACCCCAGTTTAGAGGGATAACCCTCTGGGGGTGGGGGTCAGGGGCCTCCTACCTCTCTTCCCCTTCCCCCAAACTCACCAGAGGACTTGCGGCTCGATGGCTATTTAGAGTACCCCCATGCCGCAAATGCATTATGCATTTACAAACATCCATGTCTTCTCCGGGATTCGAACGTGGGCCCTATGACACAGCAGTCAGCGTCGCTAACCACTATACTGAATGCATGTTGCTGTATTTATTAAATTATATGCTTAATTATATAAATTATATGATATTTGATTTGTTTTTGATTTACATTGCACTGTGGAGCAGCATGAGGGCTATTGGCGATGGTAATCGTTTTTTTTAACCACGGACAAGTAACGAGAACCGTCACTTGACACAGTCAAGTAATGGAAACCCATTTCGTATAGTTAATAAACAATTAATCAAACAATTCAAAATTTATGTAATGTAATTATTAATTATTTCTATTCGCCAGCTATGAATATTGCCTAATTATATGGGAATCACATATGAAGGAGGGAATTATAATTTTAAATTATATTTTATATAAAGGAGAAATTTTCATAATTTATTTATTACATCTAACTAATTTTTTTATACACACATTTAACAGATAATAAATAATAATGCTCAAATGACAGGTTTCGAATCAATGCATTTAATCAAGTACACTAATTGATTTTAAAATGTCCTACATGAATTTGTAACTATTTTAAACTGTAATTGTATTTTTATTTCATTTCTTCAGATTCATGGTCCCTTTTGAATCATCCACACTAATTTCCAAATTAAATACTTTAATATTTCCTTTTGAGACAAAACTTAATATAATACTTTGCGAGAAACTTTTATCAAATAATTAGAATTTTATAGTAAAAAAAAAATGTGTTATCTTTTTTTTTAATTTTTGAATTTATTTAGATATTCTCAATTACTGATTTTTCTTAGGTTTCTTGAGTTCTGGAGATAGCACATGCCCTGGAAATATGGGTCTCAAAGATCAAGTTTTGGCTATCCGGTGGGTCAGAGAAAATATTGACCGCTTTGGAGGGGACCCAAATGCTATTACTATATTCGGGCAAGGCTCGGGAGCTGCAAGTGTCCTTATGCACATTCTGTCACCACAAAGTCAAGGTCAATTTTTTACAATTCTCAAAGAATACACGATCGTATATAATTTTATTTCAAATAATAATTAGTAAATATAATGGTTAAAAAAATTTTATTTAGGTGTATTTAAAAAAAGATAATATTTTATTACAAAAAATTTAGGAATCACAATATATAAAACGTGAGAGGCATTGAAAATAATACAATATAATCGGAAGTAAGTAAGAATGATTATAAAAAGAAAGGAAAATCTTCAGAATTAATTGAAATGAGAATACTTCATATGAAAATATAATTGAATATCTGATTTACTTAAAGTGTGTATTGTATTTTAAATGATTTTGTATTGTATTGTATTTTTTTAAATGATTAAACACATATGCTTAAAATATCTAAAATGAGAAAAAAAAAAAAGGAAAATGCATAAATAAATTTATAAAACAACTCTAAAAAGGGTTTTTAAAAAAAAGTTTGCAAAGTATTTCTTTGAAAAAAAAGAGCAGAAAATATTAAATATGCATTCTTTTAATTCGGAAGCCGTGATCGAACTTGACAGAGTTAGATTATGTGTTCCAATGGGCTCAATTCGTGAAGTCACATGATAAAAATAAACACGTGTTTTCCATTGAAAATTCAAAACAAACATTTAACTAATTGTACTTGTTGTTCTATTTGTAAAACTCAGATAAAATTTCAAATTTCATATTTGAGTAAAGATGTTTAAATGTTAGGGGGTGGGGGATTCTTCAAAAAGATTTTTTTTAATTAAAAAAATCACATTTTTTATGTTTATACTTTTAAGTAAAATGCATTTTGTATACAATGTACTTTTTGAGAGAAAGTTTTTGCAAAGAGCAAAACTTGGCAACACCGGAGCGCATGAACTGATCAGCTGGAAACACTAGATAGGTTTTATCGTGTGACTATGACGTCGCATGAGTTTTTGAATTGATTGGCTAGAATCACGTGGCTTTCACTATCATGAGACTATGAAGTCACATGAATTGAGCCCCTTGGGCTTATCATATGAATTAAAAAATTATATTTAATAAAACCTGTATTCATTATAGCAAAAATACTTATAAATGGAAGATTCACTTACAAAAATTTCAAAATCATATATATACTTCTTTAATTAAATATCTAGTTCTGTTACTAACTGTAACTTCAATGCATTGCTATAGGACTCTTCAGTCGAGCAATTATGCAAAGTGGTTCCGCCCTTTGCGATTGGGCCTTAGAAGGAGAACCCCTCGGATTTGCCCGGGAGATAGCACAAAGAGCCAAGTGTCCCACAGACTCCTCGAGCGCCATTTTAGATTGCATGAGACTGAAACCTGTCATGGATATTTTGAATGCACAGAAAGAAACTAAGGTAATGTTTTTGTTGGAATTAAAGCTAATTTTATATTTAGAAAAGAATCATGTCTGTGTGAGTTGATCTCGAAAATTTACAAGGAGATCAGATGAGGAGAGAAATATCTATCTGTTTGTAATATATATTTTTATTCATATTGGTTTTTATGCATGGAATATTTCATAACTTATGAGAGAACTGATATGAATGTCTAATTTATAGCTCTCAAAATGAGAGGTGCCTAGCAACACATCGACAAATCAAACTGTGACAATAAAATAATAGATAATAATCTTACACATAAATTTGAATGTTTGTTTTAATGTTTATATGTCTCATACGAATACATACCGTTAAACGTATCCTTCGAAAAGTACTTAGGAGGTTTTGGTGATATTTAAAAGGAGTCTCGCGGAAGCATATTTCTGCCTAAAAAAATTTTCAAATTTTGTTTTGGTTAATTTTTTAAGACTTCCTTTTCCATCAATGCTGTTGCGTTCGACAGATGGCAGCAGCAGCGATGCTTGCAAATATATACACTCTGTCGCAAAAAATATATGCACCCAGAAGAAATGAGCTACATTCACGAAATTTGGTATGCATGTAGTGTATATGAAAATAAACAAATGAAAATTCAGAACAAAAATATCATTTTATTAAGCGGTTACAGCTTGCAAAGGTTAAAAATCAGTAAGTAGTAAAGCCACCTCTGGCAATTTGGAATTAGTTATGACCCCCTGTGGAAGATTGCCATAGTCTTTGCATCTGCGCAGTTTCGGGACGGCTATGCCTTCCCAACGTCCAGACATACTCTATTGGCGAAAGATCTGGTGACCTAGGCCATGGTAGGACGTCATATCCTTGAAGATATTGTTGGGAGAGTCGCGCAGTATGTGGACGAGCATTTCCTGTTGATAAATGGCACCTGGGCGACTTGATAGCATGGGTAGCACAATCGGCGTTAAAATATCGTCCACGTATCTGCGAGCTGTCAAAGTGCCTTGAAGGACCACTAAAGATGATCGTGTCCCAAGAAATTGCTCCCCACACTTTGTATGACCGCTCGACATAAATGCCGGATCGGACCGCTGGCCGGTGCGCCTCCAGACACGTGTGCGGTGGTCATCAGCACTGAGACTGAATCGGGATTTTGAAGATGACACGTCTCCAGTCTGTCACACTCAAGTTGCCCGAGGTCGGCAAAAATCCAGTCGACACTGCCTATGATGTGGGGTCAGTGGTAAGCGTCTTAGCGGACGTCGGCTCCTCAAGCCAACTTCGGTCAGTCGTCTCCTTATGGTTTTCTCTTGATGGCACTGGATGTCTGTTTCGATGCTAGCGACGTTGTTGGTGCCGAAGTGGCCACTCTTCTGATTGCATGATCCTCACCCGATCATTTGTGTTCCTGGGACGTCCTGACCCTTACTCTACCTTCTGTGATCCACTGTTGCCAACACCGAGCAACTACCATATCGCTCTGACCGAGGTGGCGGCCGATACTGTCTATTCGACCAACCTGCTCTCTAAGGTGCCTATTATACGGCTCCCTATCAAAGTCCGTCAGCTGCTCGTACTGCCGCCGGTTACGTCTTCTAAGTCTTAATATCGTCTATCAAAGTCATCAGATTCGTTTGGATAGCCGTACGGCGCTCGTACTCATGCTTTTAAACTCTCCCAGTTGCGCAACTAATATGCGCATAACACACTTAGCCTTGTCTCATTGGCTTCGAAATTTTAATCATTTGCATATCTCTTACCAGACTACATTCTTGCCGAGTTTCGTGATTGTAGCTTGATTTCTTCTGGGTGCATATATTTTTTTGCGACAGAGTGTATGTTAATACTAGCTGGTATACCCGTTCTTCGCACGGGTGAACTGAAAAATTAAACAACACAGATTGAAGGATAAAGAAGTTTTTAATGAGTTAATTTTACGTGAATTGCAAATTAAACAAAAAAAGCTTTTTGCGTAGCTCAGCTAAACAAAAAAGAGAGAGAGAGAGAGAAATAAAACACCTTTGTTAAATTTTAAGTGTGTAGATCTAATAGCTGATAAAAAAGATTTTTTTAATTTATAACTCCCCGTAACACTCTTGAGGGTCGATTTTTTAAAATACCTTCCTAAGCTGATCTCTGCTCAGCAAAAGTAACACATTGTTAAAAGTTTTGTGTAATGAACGCTTAAAATAGAGCAAGTAATTTTTATCTGAAAGTATAATACATTAATATTACTTTCTGTAGTATTTATTTTATGTTAAAATTGTAATATTCGCAAGCAACGCCGTTTCTTAAATTATAATGACGATTCATTGAAAAACATAGCGAAATGTTAACGATAGAGTCAAGTTGGCGAATGCCTAGCTACTTTCATAACTCGAGCTTTATTAGAGCTTTGTAAGACCCGCCGTGTAGGGGGGCGATGCACGTTCATACTTTATCCAACTGCATTATGATTTACTGCAGTTTTTTTCATACAATATTTTTTTTGGATCACTGCATTTAAAAATAAGGGATATACATAAACAAAATACTCCACTTTGGAAAATTTAATCCATTAGAGCTAATAAATTAACTAAAGATATTCCACTGTAAAATTAATTATATATACCGTTCACTTAAAATAAGTAGTCAAATCATTTTCTAAGGTCTTCATTACCATACAAAAACATAAGACACTTAAATTTTGACAAACTATTTTTTCCGCTAAAATACTCATCATGGAACCCGTGTTGCCATACATCTTGGAAGAGTGGATTTCAAAGAATATTCCTGCTAAGTATTGGTAGAATATTCCTTCTAAGTTGGTGTGGTGTGGTAGATAGGAGAAGAGGGTGCCAGCTCAGGTGTCGTCCACGTCACTTGACCATGGTTCAAAATTACGTGATCCGTTGCCAAAAGCCCTCGTGTAGCTGAACAATGCGACATTAATATTCACTCACTCTCACACTCCAAAAAATATAGTGCAGTAGTTATTGCGTTTTTAAGTATAAAAATAATTATATCTGCCTTTTCAATTAAAATTATAGCGTTATAATTAACTACTAATCACAAATAAATTTTGAAAATTTGTCCAAATGATGCAGTGTGAAAAGAGAAAGTTTATTTACTTTAAGTGTCAGAACTGATTAAGGCATTTATTTGGAAAAAAGATCAATTTCTTACTACCAAATATGCATGATAAAATCATAAAAAAACATTAAAATAAAGAGAGATTTATAACAGTATCTGCTACAAAACTATTCGTCTTCCCCGCTAAAATACTCATCATAGAACCCGTGCTGCCATATATCTTGGAAGAGTGGATTTCAAAGAATATTCCTGCTAAGTTGATGTAGTGTGGTAGTTAGGAGAAAGTGGTGCCAGCTCAGGTGTCGTCCACGTCACTTGACCATGGTTCAAAATTACATGATCCGTTGCCAAAAGCTCTCGTGTAGCTGAACAGAGCGACATTAATATTCACTCACTAATTTTCTATTAAAATGGATTTTCTGAAATGAAAAAGAATATTGCTTGAAAAAGAATATAACCTTGTACTCTACATAAACTCAAAGTTATGACGGGGAACATTAGATATTTCGTTTTCGTTGGCGTCCAAATGAATTATGCCAACATAGCTCTAAAGCGATTTTATAAAGACTTATATTATGAAACTAATATACGCTGTTTAAAATCTTCAAAATTAGAACGATACATAAAAAAAAATTTATATCCATGTTATTTTGAGTAGGTACCACGTATTGAAGAATAAACAATTAGTATGTGCCATTTTTAACAGTTTTGTCTAACGTAATTCGGGAATATTTCTAATATTTTTTTTCTTGCTATATGTTTATACAACTATCTGCATACGGTGTAGCTAGAGTGAAAGAAAGAAGTACAAGAAAAAGTTCAAGTTGCCTATAAAAAAACTCTAAAGATTTTATATTCTATTAACTAACTCAACAAGAACAATCGTGTTCGAACAGTGGTATTTATAATAATATCGATACTCTGATATCAATAATCATTTCATTTAATCAAATTTTTATTTAATATTACTTTTTTACCTCTTTTTTCATTTTAATTGTTGAATGCCAGATGACAAAGTATGTTTCAGCTGGGTGCCAAACTGCGTCCATGTCTCGATTAACCATTTCGTGAACCATTTATTTCTCTTTTAAATTTCTCGCGTTTTTGATGTTTTATTAACAATTAAACAATAGCACTTAAAAATATATTTTTTTATTTTGCCGAATTTTATGTTTACATTTAAGTTTTAGGGGTTGGAAGAATACTTCCCAAGGAACCATTCACCATCATAAATATAATTTAATTTAATAGTGATTACTAGCCATGAAAAGATGAGAAGCGGGTAGCAATGAACAAGGGGACATCCCATTCTGTACACATGTAGCGGTTTCTCTTTTCTTGTCCCATTCTGTTACATTTCCTTCATCGTCAACAGTTGGAAATCA
>BMAU01016907.1:0-20553 GCA_019973935.1 Trichonephila clavipes
ATCTTTTATCTTTAAAATTAATAAATGTTTGTTATTTCATTTAACCGTGTTGTAGTGAAGAATGTCTAACCACGCAACGCGGCAGAGCCATGATTACTAACTTTTTCATTCCTGAATTGAACAATCATGATGTCCAGGAGCTGCGGTTCCAACAAGACGGCGCAACATGTCACACAGCTCGTGCCACAATCGATTTATTGAAAGACACGTTTGGTGACCGCCTAATTCACGTTTTGGACCTGTGAATTGGCCTCCAAGATCTTGTGATTTAACACCGCTAGACTATTTTCTGTGGGGCTATGTAAAGTCATTGGTCTATGCGGATAAGCCACAAACGCTTGACCATTTGGAAGACAACATTCGCCGTGTTATTGCCGATATACGGCCACAAATGTTGGAAAAAGTCATCGAAAATTGGACGTCCAGATTGGACTACATCCGAGCCAGCCGTGACAGTCATATGCCAGAAATCATATTTAAAATGTAATGCCACAAGATTATCTTTCGAATAAAAAAAATTCATGTCAATAGAATAATACATCGTTGTTTTATTGCAATAAAGTTCTATACCTCTAAAAAAACACTCTTTATATCTATATATATATATATATATATATATATATATATATATATATATATATATATATATTCTTGTAATTTGTCGTTTTCTTCTTAATAAATAATCAGAAAGTAATCTGATGAATATGCGCCAAATTTTGAAGAATTCTATTGTGATAGCCTTTTCTTCGTCCAAACTTTTACGTATGGTCACTACCGTGTATAATCAGTGTCGGTTTATTCATTGTGCGCTTTTGATTGGCGCCCATAGGCCCGGGGTCTGAAGACATAGACAGATTTTCTGGGGTTATAAATTTCGATCCGCCAGTGCCAAGGGGGCCTGTAGATCTTCTGCGCTCAGGGCCCGAAATGAGCTTAAATCGGCTCTGTGTTCTTAATTTGATAATCATTGACGTAATTGGCCCGGCTACGTGTACAAGCAATTTTTACAAACTCCTAGTACAGGGATGGGCAAACTTTTCCAGGGTACGGACTACTACTTTTTTCAGGGTGTTGCGGTCTACCCAGAACCAGTGGCACATACAAAGGGAGGAGATGGGAGGCTCAACGGGTCTGAACTCTCCTCCACAGCTCATTAATTTTTTTCCGATTGATTATAACCCCGTGTATAAAGTACGTAAAATTTAATTCAATATTTGTTATAAAATATTTTTTATTAATTAATACTAATTATTTATTCAGTAATTAATTTATTTCTTAGTGTTTTTTGTTCCTGACAATCTACAAAATAAATATATATATATATGTTTGCTGCATATTGGGGTAGGATAAGAAAATGGTAGACATTCGACCCAGGACCACCGCACCGCGCCCTCTTTGAAAAATTAACAAGTGCGTCTTCTACTCAGTATCGTAGGTGTGATGAGTAGTACCGCACATAAGGGGGGGAGACCTGGGGGTCAGGACTTCCCAGAAGCCCTTGATATTTGTTCGATTGAATATAATCCTATGTATATAGTACGTAAAATTTAATTAAGTATTTGTTATTAATAATTAGTTTTATTAATTAATGCTAATTATTCATTCAATAATTAATTTTTTACTGTTTTGGTTCCTGAAAATCGACAAAATCAAAAGAATTTGTTGGGCGGCGTATTGGAGAATGATACGAGAATAGTGGACTTCCGACCCTAGACCCCCCTTAAAAAATTCCTGGGTGCTCTACTGGTGGTGAGGTGAGGAAAAGTTCAACAATATTTTTTTTACTTAATAATAAATACGGAATATGCATTTACCTACGTAAATAAAATGAATAAACTCACTTTTTTGAAACTACGTTTAAAGCAAAACGCAAAATACAAAAGTAATAATTTTTGCCACAGATGTAATAATATCTAATGATGCATTTATTATCAAACAATTCAAAATACATTAAAAATAAAACATTTTCAGCTTAAGTTAGTTCTCGTCATTATAATTAGTAGAAGACTTAGTCTGCGTACTGTCAGCCAATATCTTGAATATTTCCGTACATAATTATTTATAATTACTAACTGCTAATCTTCAAGCGGTCACCTCAAATTATCTTGGTGGTCCACCGGTCGATTGCGATCGACGTAATGCCCAACCCAGTTTTAGTCCATATGAAGAGTAATGGATAATTTTTTTTTCATTTCATATAAGTATTACTTGCAGTAATTTTTGCGTGGAAGTTAATCTTATGAGTTATTTTATGCATGATTTAATTATTTCTGTCCACACATTTGTAAAACTAAAGAACGACAGGGATCATTATAGGGATAAAAAAAGTTATTTTTTTTAAATATATGGATTATAAAAACACAAACGGTAAAATAGAAAATATTTAGAATCAAGAAGAAAAGATGCTAAAAACAAACACGCCCGAACAGGGACTCGAACCCTGGACCGTTAGGTTAAAAGCCTAACGCTCTACCGACTGAGCTATCCGGGCTCGAGACAAAAAGAAATCCTTTCACTAAAAAAGAAATTACTAAACAAACGTTAGATAATGAGAAAAAGTAAATCACAAAAAATAAACTGTGTCCAAACATCATTATAACTCCTATAAAACCGCAGCTGCCAATGCAATTGCATCTTACCAGAAGATAAAATCTATTTTTATCTTGAAGTATCATTTGTAATCGTAATATATAACTGTTAACTTTCATTTTTCTAGCCTTGTATCGAATTTGATAGCTGTATTCTTTGAAACATAATATTTTTTTTATCACTGGTTGTCAGATTTAGTAAAAGAGCTAACACACTTTTTACTGAAAAAATATGAAACGTTAGAATCACCTAAAAGACACGACCTGGTACATATTATTTTTCTGATGTTGATGTTCTTGATAATGGTTAAAATATTTACGTCTCAAGTAATACTATTTATCTTTTAACGAAAGATTATGATAAGAAGTGATAAAATGACAATTTTTTTAAAGCGTATGAGCTATGTTGATCTCTATTGATTACTTTATTTCGAATCGATTAATTTAAATTTTAAAAATTCTGGGTAGTCGAATGTCCAATTAATAAACAACCAAAGATGTTTAGATATGATTTCAATAAAAATAATTTAAATGATACTTATTAAGAAAATAAAATTAAAAAAAAAAGAGAACAGAGAGAGAGAGTATCCGCAAGATTTTCGTTGTACTTATTTTCGATTGTAATTCTGATTGCCCTCGCCTCTTCATTTGAAAACGATTTGGACTTCTAAAACTGAAGAACGCTAATATTTTAACCGCCGTATGTCCCCACCCTTCTTGGAGTCGATTTACTCAAAACCCATTTTTAAGGGAATTCTACTTAATAAAAAGACATGTCAGTCAATCACAGGCATATGTAGCTCTGAGGGGGGCCTGTATCAAAATTTCTTCGGGTCCCTTTTTTAGACATGGAAGTTTTGTTAGTGGTACTGTAGTTTCACATGTTGGGGCCCCTGTAACTTGGGGGCCCTTCATCATTGATACGGCAGATACGGTGGTAGCTACGCCCATGCAATCAATTTTGCAATCTATCGATCGAATAGCTCAAAAAGGAGAATTTTTTTTATCTACAACACCTTCGCATAGTTTCTCTTGGGAGTAGATTTCTGCAAAACCCGTTCTTAGGGGATCTCGACTCAACAAAGGAAACATGTGTACCAAATTTCAAGTCTGTCTGTCTAATAGATCCAGAGATTTTATGATAAGTGAGTGAATGAGTCGCTTTTCTGCTATATTTTAGAGGGGTAGGTAAATATAAGTCAGAAAAAACACTAAATAAATGGACAATAAAAATTTATTTAAAGTTAAAGAACTTTAAATACGTTTTTATTGTCCATTTATTTGCTGTTTTTTCTGACTTGTATTTTAGTTTGTTTTCAGAAAATCTGTTGAATACATCCAGAAAGTATTGATTTGCAATTTTTTCAATTTTCTTGAGAGAAACACATTAAAAAAATATGTAACAAATAAGGAACTTTTTTTGTTGTTTATGGACACTGTAATTTTGATGCTTATAACAAATAACGATAAGTTGCAAAATTCTGTTCTTTACATATTTCATAAGGTAGCCAAAAAAATTAGTCTCAAGCTTCTTGTTTAACTAAAAAAAGTAAATAGTTTATAATGAAGAAAACCGAGTAAATATCTGAACGATTCCATTTCGTTTTCTAAGGCTCAATTTATTTTCTAAAGGGAAAAAATCGAAGGCTCTCCAATTTAGTGTGATTATCCTTCAAAATCTAATTTCTCGAATTGCTATAGAAAATCTATTTCTTTTCAACATGAGTTGTGAATAGTGTTCATCTATGAAAATCTAAAAGCAAGTTGCTCATTTCTTTTTGCACTACGTCATAGATTCCTCAACTCTCACCACTGATAGTGATATAAGGACGCAAAGTGAGATAATCCTTAAAGTTCGAAAAATATTACATGATAGTTGATGTAATAACTTTTAAACATGAAATTCTGCTGAAAATTTATTTTTTAAAAAAGGTTGCAAGAAAAGAAATTTTTTAAATATTGTAAATTAAATCATGAAATCAATTACAAAATTAATTGAAAAAGACATTTCTCCATTTAAATTTTATATATGCAGTGGCAAAAAAATTAAAGGATACTGAAAGTGTTCTGTTAAAAAAAAATGGTATCATTGGAATCAATGGTGCACACAGGAATTTTTCAAGGGGGTCCGGGGTCGAAAGTTCACCATTCTTGTATCATGCTCCGTTTGATTTTGTCGATTTTCGGGAACAAAACACAGTAAAAAACTAGTTTTCGAATAAATAATTAGCATTAATTAATAAAATTAATCATTAATAGCAAGTAATTAATTAAATTTTACGTACTATATACTTAAAATTATAATCAATCGGAAAAAAAATCAAGGGCTTTGAGGGGGGGTCCGGACCCCAGGACTCCCCCCTTGTGTGCGCCACTGATTGGAATTTCATTCAGCAAAATAAATAGTTAATGGTAAAAATGAAAACAAATTTTTTAAACTTCGGGAAGTATGGAAGATAGCGCATTCTGTTTCTGATGTTAAATAAAAATGAACTGTCAGCTTACTAAAAAAAATGGTGAAAAGAAATTATTGTCTTGCTTTGAGTGCCTTGCATAAGTAAAAGTTGTAACTGAACGAAATCATTTTCTCGAATCAGAAGTCTAGAGACTTATTAATCGATTAGAAGCGGCTCGAGCATACATTGTAGTTCCGGAATCCCTGAAGTAACACAAAATTTCAATTCTAAGATCAGAAAAAACTATTTGGAAACTGCAAGTGCATGCCGTAGACTTGGCTAAAGTTGTAAATGAGCAACAATTCTAGAAGGGGAACAGTTCTCTTAAGGACCCTTTCACACGATTCAACTTGTGCTGCACCTAACAGAAGGAGCAGATAGTCGGGAGATAGTTTTGAATAGAAATCGTCTGGGTTCATGCACACGTGGTCAACAGGGACTCTCTGCAGTGCCCACTTCTTCAATCACTTAACCCCTTGCGTACCATGTAACCACTAATGGATACATGCTATGTACAGAGTAAAGTCTCATTGTAACCTCATGTGGATACATGGCTTATTTAAGGGTACAACCAGTGTAACCAGCATAGGAAACATTATAGGGTAGATTTTCCTTTATTGGAATTGTACGAAATTACAAAACTTACAAAATGTCTGGGTTACAAAAATTTGAAAAAATAGGAACAGTAGAATTAAAAATACAAATTTTTGTGAAATTGCTCGAAATGTTCCTTAGAACAAAAATCTTTTCCAAATGCGTTACATAAGTGTATTGTCAGTTTTATTACATTTCTTCATCTTCTTCATAACAAATAGATAAATCCGGATCTGAGTCACTATCGGTTACAGGCAAATACACATATATATTCTCATCCAGTATCACTTTCGTTAAAACCCAACAACGATGCTATACTGGCAAAAAACAAAAAAACAAAAAAAAAAGTAAAGTAAAAGTAAAGAACACAAAAATAGTTGTACAAAGTTTAGAAAGTGAAACGAAACACACACACACACACACGAACGAACGTGCGCCTTAGTTAAGAGTTAAAATTAAAAATGAAATGTGAGTCGTAAAGTCAAGGTCATTATCCCCAGATATCCCAGATTTTTGAAGACACCAAAAGGCGCAATGTGGTAGTCAAGGGGTTCTCCTTCATACTAGATGACTCAACTAGAAGGATATTGTGGAAGCTACGCTCTTCTCACGCGGTTACTTGTGTATTGAAAATGGTGTCAACTGTGACGGAAGGAATTCTTTCCCTTCTACGCATAAAGGAATGATCATAGAAAACCAGTTGTCCATAAATTTGCCTCTTGAAAAATCGGCATGAGGTTGATGGACATATGGAACCCAACGACCACTCCCGCACAGCTACTGGCGCCACAGTTTTCGAACCAAACCATCTGAAACCAAATTCAAGCTGTAGGTTCGTATGTTTGAAGTTATAAAGTATGTGTTCCATTAACAACGCGCTACAATGTACCCCGGAGAAAGTGAATATGAGAGCATTCAATTGAAAAATATATGAATGCAGTTATATCCTCTTCTATGAGGAGTTTCTTTTTTCCAATCCATCTTGTCAGTAAGTTCATTTTTATTTGTAAGGAACATGTGAACTCTCGAAATACTATATATATATATATATATATATATATATATATTGCTTCAAATTTTTGACTCACGGAACCCTTTGAAATACAAGGTTTTATCGTGGAAATCCTGTCCAAAGAATATATCTTAAAATATATACTTAAAGAAGATAAACATGTTTATATATATATATATATATATATATATAAACATGTTTATATATATATATATATATATATATAGGTGCTTTGATGGTCACACTTCATATTCAGTGTTTAATTTATCTTTGTATTTTGTTTTTGCAGCCACTCACGTTGAGAGAGAAATATAAGAGCATTACATTTAAATACATTTCTCTCTCAACATGAAATTGTATTAAAATGTTTACACCTGTGTGAGAAATCCTGTGCATTTTGCCTGAATTTGCAACTTAAAATTTAGGAGTGGTTTTTGCTTAAAATTAGATTTACATGCCGAATCTGTTTATATGTAGATAAGCTGTTCCCTTTTCTTCTATAGATGATTATTTTTTTCTACAAATGAAAAAGAGGTGTATTTTTCATTAGAAAACTATTAAATTGTCCAAAACATTGTCCTGGCAAAGATAAAATTATTTCGTGTAACTCGGGATAGTAAACAACAGAATATTCACAGGATTTAAAAAAAACCATTTTGATATCCTTGTATTATATTATAATAAACGTTTAAAAAGTATTGCAAAAAGTTATTATGCATAGATAAAATTTTCGGTTTTAATGAGTGGGAAGAGCTTTAGATGCTTGTGCTTATACTAACTTTATAGAGAAGGCGAAGCGATTTTTTGTATACAAATTTATAATTTTCTTCTCGTTTTCTTATTGTGACCCATGGAACCCCCTGGGTATGCCTTGTGGAACCCCAGGGTTCCACGGAACACAGTTTGAAGATCACTGTACTATTGTATTCGTGATAGAAAGTGTCAGATTAGGAGAGGGCAAAGTATTTGTTTAAAGTGATATATGAAAATGCATGATCGCGCCGACCTTCACGTCATTAAAAATAGATCTCTGACAGCTGAGTGGTAAGAGATGAGATTCTCACATCTTTTATAGTACCTTAGGATGGAGTGATCGGAGATAATTTCCATCTAATTGATGATAATCAGGAGGCTAACCTGGTTGGGTGTTGTGGGGGATTTCTTTTAGAAAGAAAATGAGAGGCAGCGAGAGTTATATTAACGTTGCATCATTAAGTATCACTTTGATTATTGGCGACACACACGGAGGTCGTAATTTTTTACCACAGTCAAGTGACGAGGAAGACGCTTCACACTCCTAATTTGACACCACACCAACGGGAGGACAATGAGTCTCGACAGATTTATTGTGTATCAGCCGCAATAGCGCAACGGAGAATTCTAGGCCCCCCCTGCAAAGTCGGGTTTTGGGTCCCAAGATCTTACCATCTTACAAAGGTTAAGTACTTGGCAGCAGAAAGGCTTTCTCCCCCTCCCAATACGGGGGATTGCGGGAGTGTACGTTAAGCCACTAATCAGCCCCTCTATACAGCAAGTCTTCAGTGACGTCAGGGCTCGAATACGCTACACGCCGGTCACGAGTTCATAACCATAATCACTGGGCTAAAGTACATTTTGCACTGTATGGTTGTAAATGTTTTAGTTATACGTGTAATTCAAATTGAAGTAACATTAGTGCGAGTTCTGTTGTTACAGATTGTGGATGACAAATAACTTCAATTAGGATTGAAAAATATTACTTTTAGCTCAGTGCTTCTCAAACTTTCAACTCTTGCGACCCAATATATATATTCAATCATAATTTTCCTCGCACCCCCTCCATACAATAACAATGTATTTAGTTCAGTAATAATGTACATTGAGACGCTAAGACTACAATTCTACCTTAACCTCTTAAGTATCACCCTATATTAACGTCTCACTCAGCTGAAGCATTGGTGCTGACGTATATATACGTCTTTCCGAAGTACGATCTTTTCTGTGCACTGTCATCCATAAAATTATTCCGATGGCTTTAGAATGCATTAAAAAGGACATTGACAGTGCTTTCGAAGGATTAATATACATTTCAGAAGATTTTTTTGCGTATTTATTCCTTTTCTCTCTCCCCATACATCACATGCGCACACCTACAAGGAAAACAATGGCACTGGGGAGCGAATCGGGTAACTTTTAATCGGCAGTTAAGGGGGTTAATTATAAAGCGTACGAATTACAAGAATTTTTTTTATTTATAATTTTATGTACGACAAGCCCATGGAGTCACCGGTAATTATTTTTTAAACTTGTTCTTAACTTACTACATTTTACTGCACTACTGATACATTTATAAAGGTTTTATATCAGTGTAAATGTGTATTTTATTTTTTATTATGTCAGAATGTATTTTGTTTTTTTTTACGTTGAGTAAATTAATATATTTTTAAAATGACCTTTTGTTTTAGACTTTTCATTAGGCTCGCGCACCCCTCGTAGAGTTATCACCCCCCTCAGGGAGGCGCGCCCCACAGTTTGAGAAACTCTGTTTTAGCTGAATGCATGCTCAATCGGAGTCATCTGCCAATGGGGTTTAAGCAATTAATTATTTTGGCTGTGGTTCACTCTTTTTGACAAAAGTATTTGGGATGTGTTTCAAAATTCTGCTGTACGGACGACATGCTATATTTCTAGATTCTCCAAATTTGAAATTCTCTGTTACACTTACTATCTTGCCCTTTTTATTCTTTTGCTGAAGTAGCTATGTTCACAATAACACTTAAAAATTGTAAATATAACACAAATAAACTTTAAGGGGTGTTGGAAAGCTAAAATCCTATTTTTTTTGACAATTTGAGATTTTTACATTTTCAAACTGTGTAGTGAGTTTATTTCTGCCAACAACTTATTTATTATCAACGAGGATTGTGGTCCTACTTTTCGTGCAACTCAGGGAACAAGCTATATTGATATTACAGTTGTTGGTTCGGATCTACTCGAGGACAACTCGAGTTGGTGTCTTTCTGAGAATGAATCCCTTTCTGATCACGTGATGATAGAATTTGAGTTTTGTCTTTCCACTGTCCTGCGAGATACATCAAGTGCTCCTTTTGTAATATTTAATACAAAGAAAGCAAACTGGTGTCGCTTTCGGAAATTTTGTCTCTCTCGTATGACTCATATATTTGATACTCTTAACAGTTGCACTAATAGTTCTTGCCTAAATACAGTCATTGAGGAACTTAGTTTTGTTATTCATCAGGCATGCTTGTACTCAATACCTATTAAGAAAACTAGCAAGCATAATGTGCCTTGGTGGTCTATCGAGATTGGTTGTGCGAGGAAGAGGCTTAATGCTTCTAGACGTAGATTTCAGCGTTGTAAAAATCCAACTGTTAGAGAATTGTATAAAAATAGTTATCTTGAATATAGAAAGGATTATAATCAAATGCTTATTAATGCAAAATCTGAGTCTTGGAAGAAATTTCTTTTGACCATTGATGCGCAAAATGTGTGGAAGAAGGTTTATACGTATGGCGTTAAAAAGAATTCATGAAAAAAATTGAAATAACTGGTATTAAGCTACCCACAGGAGAAACAACCACTTCTTTAGATGAGACAATTAATGCCGTGCTTCAGAAATCATTCCCATCCGATTCAGAGGAAAAGGGCAATATCTTTCAGAAAGACTATCGTCATGCCGCGCGTACTGCTTACCCTTCCTTTTTGATCCTTCTTTTTCCTATGATGAAGTTAATACAATGGTTTCTATGCTAAAGCTAAATAAATCACCTGGTCCGGATTCTATTTCAAATAAGATTATTAAACAGTTTCACTTAGCATTCTCCTCTTTTCTCCATAAGCTTTTTAATCTTTGCCTCTATTTAGGTATCTTTCCTCGGATTTGGAAGCTTGCCCAGGTGATTGTCATCTCCAAAGTTAATGAGTTTAGAGTTCCCCATTTGATAACCTTAGGTGCATAAGCTTACTTCCGGCTCTTGGTAAATGCTTAGAGAAACTTTTGTTAACAGGATTTCCTGGTATCTGCGCCGTGGAGACTTTCTCTCTAGTGATCAATACGGTTTTACTCCTCATAAGAGTACTGAAGATGCTCTTTTACGTTTAAATGAGATTGTTAAGAGAGGCAAAAAGAAAAATTTACGTTCAATCTTGATATCTCTTGATATAAAAGGTGCTTTTGACAATGCATGGTGGCCTTGCATTCTGAATCTCCTTAAGAAAGCTGAAATTCCGATAAATATTTTTCACTTGTTGCTGACTTTTTTAAATGACAGAGTGGCCAAAATGCAACTGGGTTCGACGTCTGCTATCCGCTGCCTTGAAAGGGGTTGCCATCAAGGATCAGTGTCTGGACCTATTTTTTGGAATATCATTATCAATGATCTCCTATCTAAACTTAATAATCTTGCCTGCTGTGAAATCATAGCTTTTGCTGATGACATTTTAGTTTGTTCCCAAGGTAGGGATATTTCTGAGACTTTCCTACATGCACAGGAAGCTTTGAACTTCGCTTCTGACTGGTCAAAAAGTTTTAAATTGAATTTAATCCTGATAAAACCAGATTCATGGCTATTGAAAAACGAAACGTTTGCTATGATGCATTTCAGCTATATCTCGATGGAACTCCCTTGACTATGGTAAAGCAAATGAAGTATCTTGGGGTTCTTCTTGATACTAAATTTTCTTGGAAGCAACACTTAAGTTACATATCCGAGAAATGTGACAAATTACAGCGTGGATTAAATCGGATTGCTCGCAACACGTTCGGAATAAATTTCAATGTACATTCTCTCATTTATAAGCAAGGAATCGAGCCTTTCATTTTGTATGGCTCTAGAGTTTGGGGCGAGGCACTTAAAGAAAGATGAATTCTATGTATCTGCGACGCATACAAAGAAGGATACTTTTACGGGTCATATGTGGTTATCGCACAATAAGTTACGACTCAGTTTATGCTCTTTCTGGCTTCTCCTCCAATCGACATTACTATTCTTCATAATATTGCTTTTAGAGAAAATCTCTCTGCTTCTTCCATCTCTAATTATGATTGTATTCTATCTCCATTTTTTATCCCTCATCCTTCAGAGAGGAATGCCATCAATACTGTTCAATTTAGTGACAAGAGCACAGAAGATTTCCCTGTTATTTGCTATACTGATGGCAGTAAAATTGATGGAAGAGTTGGTTTCGCATTTGTTGTGTTCAGGAGTGGTGTTGAATCCGAGAACTTTCAATTTAGAATTCGTGATGAATGCACAGTTTTTGTAGCTGAACTTTTATGTTTAAATTTCGCCGTTAAATGGATCACTGAGCAAAATAGTGTCATCTCAGAATACCTCATCTGTACTGACTCTCTTTCCTCCTTGGATTCTCTTAAATGTATTTCTTCATCTAACAATATAATCGTCGAGATCCAGAAGCAACTTAAAAGCCTAAGAGATAAAAACATCTCAATAGATTTTGCATTTGTTCGCGGACACACCGGCGTTCTTGGAAATGAGCAAGCCGATTGGCTTGCAAAAGCTGCAACCAAGCGCAAAATTGACATTGACGTTAATATTCCTAAATCGTTTTACAAGAAGATCACGAATGAAAGAATGATGAAGTCTTGGAACCCCAAGAATATCTCATTTCTAATAAGGGGAGCATAACAAAGAAATTTTCCCACCATTAATAAGAGACTATCATGTCATCATTTTTACACTAACTACAAATTAACCCAATTTCTCACTGGTCACGGTAATTTCAAAAGCTACCTGAACAAATTTAATTTAGCTCCTTCATCTTTCTGTGACTGTAATATTGGTGGCGAGGAAAATGCAGAACATGTGATCCTTCTGTGTTCCAAGTATGTCAGAGAGAGAAAGATCATAAGACTGGCGTTCAAGAGACTCAACATTAATTGGCCACCGAATTTTCACCAATTTCTTTCCACCAGAAGTGCTTTCAATAATTTCTGTAAATTTTTGCAACTGTTTGTAATCCTTCTTAACTTCTTTTTTAATTGTTTATTTCCCTTGAATGTGTGTTTAAGACTTACTTCTGTAAGCCCCGTGTGATACTTTGTGGTGCACGGGGATTTTAAAATTGTTTTCAATAATAAAAAAAAAACTGTATAGATTTTAACCTTTCTAAAAATACCTTACTTTAACCTCTAGGGTATTTGAAGCCCTTAAAACATATTTTTAAATAATCATTGAATTTGGGCCACGCCCATTTTAATGGCGAAAATTGTAAACAAATTACTTTGTTTTTGCTTAAAAGTGTAACGACTAATATAAACCAAAACATGTATCTTTTATTTTAAATTGAACCTTTTATTTTTTTATTTCTAGTCGATTAGAAGCCTCATTGTATACATTAAAATCAATTTATCTCAAAATGTAAATTTTAATGTGCGATGTACCTTTTTCTGAGAAACTACTGTTCACAGGAATGTAAATTTTTATGAATTATTTATAATGATGTCTAATATATACTCAAATGAGCTTTTTGTAAAAACTCAAAAATTTAATTTTGACAAATTTTTAAGTAATAAATGGGTCAAATTTCGCAATGTTTGATAAAATATTTCATAATTTATTAAAAAATTCGAAATTAGCTAAAAGCTCATTTTAGTATAATGAGAGAGGTGTACTTTAATAGTATGAAAAATTTCAAGCATGTACATAAAGCAGATTTTGAGAAAAGGTACATCGAAAACAGCCAATTTAACATTGTCAGTATAGAGAAAGAGAGGTTTCCAATTCCTCTTAAATACAGTTGTATCAATTAAAGTATCCGTCTACGTTCGGAACCGTGATTTTGCAAAAGCGTATAAATGGATAATATTTATGATATTTAGTATCACTTAGATTAGAAAATGTAAATAAAATTGTTTTAAGAATAGTATTACAATAAAAAAATTATTTAAGTACAATATTTTGACAAAAAATGAACATAGAATTACCAATTTTCGAAATATTCTCCTTTTGTGAAAAATGCTTCTGTTATAAAAATATTTTGCCTGTATATAGCTCAGACCTCTGTACAGAGGTTAAAGTAGAATTTTTGAAATACATCATTTAGAAGTGGGTTTATTGATGTTTTACGACAACAGAGGGGAGAAATTTTATGAAAAAAACGCCGATAATTATTTCAATGGGTGGTAACTCTGAAAATAATGTGAATTTTTCAAAAATCATAATTGGGCCTCTGTGCAGAGGTCTGAGCTATATACAGGCAAAATATTATTATAATAGAAACATTTTTCACAAACAGAGCATTTTGAAAAAATGTTTATTCTAAGTTAATTTTTGGCCGAAATATTGTATTTAAATCATTTTTTTTTTTTTTGTCACAATGTTCTTAAAACAATTTTATACATATATTCTAATCTAAGTGACACTAAATATCATGAAAATTATCCATTTATGCGCTTTTTTTAAAATGACGGTTCCGAACGTAGTCAGGTGGCCGCAGTAGGCGAGTGGTATAGGTATCGGACCGTGGCTTGTCTTGTCACGAGTTCGAGCCCAGTACCACTAAAGACCCACCGTGTGGGGCGGCGATGCACGTTAAATCTGTCGAGCTGAAACGTCCTCCCGTTGGTGTGGTGTGGTAGTTAGGAGAAGGGGTGCCAGCTCAGGTGTCGTCCACGTCACTTGACCATGGTTCAAAATTACGTGGTCCGTCGCCAAAAGCCCTCGTGTAGCTAAACAGTGAGACGTTAATCATAAATCAAATCAACCGAACGTAGTCAGATACCTTAAGTTGACTATGCTATGCGCAGATAAACTTTGCATCATAAGCAATTGTAGTCCACGACGCAATAGAGACAAGACAATAACAAACGAGTGTGCTCCCCGCCGCACCGAGACCGATCATTCGAGTTTGTTCATAACACTTCATAGTGAACTTTGTTATTTTGAAATAAAATGCAAACTATTTTGATCGGTGGCGTGCCAAAATGTTGTGTCGCGTGCCAATGGTTCGAAATCCCTGATCTATGAGATTTGAAAATAGCGCAACTCCGAGTTCGCGTAAGTCGGTAGAAAATCCCGATCGAATTACTGAATTTTTTGAGGAGAGAGACATATATATATATATACATATATATATATATATATATATATATGAATGATAAGGAATTCCATCTTTGCCTTTGTTGTTAGTGTGAAAATTCTATTTATCCACAAGATTTAAAACTTTTCCAAGGATATAAAAGTAGTTTTTTTCGAACTGGTCCTATACAGATATTTTAAGAGAATTTTCTTTGATTTGTTAATTTTGCGCTAAGTATTTGTCGAAAGAAATAATATTTCTTACTAGAGAGCATGAAAAGTCTATAAACAAAACTATAAGAAAAATTCCTTTAATAAAATTTTCAAGATTTATAATTATCTTTTATGCTATATGTCATGTTTCATTACCAGTCACTGGTAGATTTATTTTATTTTGAAAACAGATGACCAAATTAACAGAAATCTAAAAAAATTCACTTTTTTAAAAAAAATCTTTCTTACATTATAATTTTTTCTAATTCATTGCAACCTCATAAATAGTAATTTAAGATTTTGTTGGCTAACAATTATTGTTACATTTCAAAGCTAAAAATTTAATTTTTATAATAAAAAAATTCTCTTTAAAAAATAAATAAATAGCATTTTTTTTACAAATGATTAACTTTAAAAAAATCCTATCATTTGACACTTTTTGTTTTCTTTCTTCCCAACATCGCTTAAGAATTATAAGACTCAAGAACTATAAAAAGCTAAGCCGCCCGAACAGGGACTCGAACCCTGGACCGTTAGGTTAAAAGCCTAACGCTCTACCGACTGAGCTATCCGGGCTCTCCAGGTGAGATGTTACTACATTATAAAAGAAAAATGCTTACATAAGCGTCAGACAAGGAATGGAATTCTTGAAGAAAAAAAATAATAATCTCACACCAGCGCGCCCAAGGTTATCTCATTACGTCAAACTCTTATATAATAACAGCTGCTGGAACAAGATAGTAGAACTCCCAGCAGAGAGAGAAATCGTCTTTTTACAAAATAGCATTTTAACAAGTAAAGAAATTGAAGCGATTTTTATTCACATGAGAAGTTCATTAGATATTATATGTTAAATTTTAAGATAAGGGTAATAAACATTTATGTTTAGAGATACATTTTTTTTAAGCAATCGCATTGGATCATATTTAAAAATATATTTTGATACTGATTAAATTATCGCTAAAAAAAGAATTTAAATGTTGAAAATTTTTTAAATTTAGACTAGTTTGATTTTCTTTATGTAATATTTTGTCTCTCTTCGTTTATTTTAAATTACTAATTATTAAACTACTTCGTAAGAGAAATCGGATTTATTGAGAAAAAAGATGTACAGTTGGAGAAGAATGATACTAAAAATTACGGTAACAATAAACCCCCCTTCTGCTAACTTCCACATCGCACCAGCGGGATTACGCTTGAGCTCTCGACAGATTTAACGTGCATTGCCTCCCGTCATGGCTGGTCTTCAGTGGTAACTAGGCTCAGGTGTCGTCCTCGTCACTTGACCATGGTTCAAAATTACGAAGTCCGTCGCCAAAAGCCTCGTGTAGCTGAACAGTGCAACGTTAATATTCACTTACTCGCTCACTCTACTCTAAATGGAGTTAAGCATCACAGTTATCAAGTAATTCGATGTTAAAGTTAGAAAAAAGATATATCACAGCCTGAATATATCGCCCTCATCTCTAGACAACTCTTACAAATTTTGTAATCTTTCTATATTTGAAAATCGTTCAACCAGTTAACAATGTATTAATTTACATAAGAACGTAGTTTTTTTTATTATTTTTTCCGCAGGGAATACACAAAAAAATTGCAGCAAAAACTTGGATTCCTAGTGCAAAAGTTTTATTCAGGAAATCTTGGGTAGATTTTATTTGAAATCTTAATATTTTTTTTAGAAAACAAGATCTATCTTTCAATTCAAATTTAAATAGTGTATAATATGCACTTGCATTCCGTTCTTTATACAAACCATGGGTATTTACTTACTATACCGACAGCCAAAGGTCCTTTTCTTTATGTAGGAGCCGTCACATAAATATAAATCCAAATGCTATCGTGTAGTTCCGCTACGTTTCTTATTTCGCCATTTTAGTAAACCCCATTGTCTCATAGGTATTAACGTATTAAACCATAATTTTGGCAATTCTCCACTGCGTTCGCTTCCATAGAAAATAGGTCCAAACTTTAATAATTTTTCAAAACAAGTGAAGAGTGATTTAGGAGAATTTACAAATTTTTTCAAAATGTGATTGTTTTCGAACATGCGCTAACAGATTTATTGTGTTTGAACATGTGTGGGAACGGTTTTCCACTGTTGGCTGTGCGTCCTGGCGTTTGGCGACGTTTTTCGAACTGGCGAAATTGGTCGATGGTATAATATATGTACAATATCAAATCATGCCAGATCATGTACAATGATATGTACTGATAACTGATAAGATGTCATGATGTATATTTTGTAGCTTATATTTGTAATAGTTATAATTTCTGTCAGAAAGGTGTGTTAGTTATTGTTCGTGTGAGACATAGTATTTTCTTTACTTTCAAAGATTTGGGTTAGAGAAAGAGAGATAACATATGCAGTTTATTTAACCTAACGGATGTATTTGCACAAGTTTGGGTGTAACCAACCCAATTTTCTAATTTATTATTCAACGTAATTGACTATACATGATTTTATCTATGATTTATGCTCAGCAATATATATTCTATGAAGTTTATCAAACAATGCTATTTGTGGTTCTAATATCCGTTTTATAATAAAGTATATTTCAAAGAAATATATTTTATTATGAAACAGACTAAGATTACAAAGAAGTTTGGGCAAAATATATCTTTGTACAATTACATCGCACCCACGCTTAGTTCGGTCAATCGAACAGTGGCGCACATACGAATTTTTTCAAGGGGGGGGGGATGAGGGTCGAAAGTCCTCGATTTCCGTGTCATTTCCCAAAACTCCACCCAAAATTTTTTCTTTTGATTTTGTCGACTGTCGGGAACAAAAAACAGTAAAAATAAATTATTGAATAAATAATTGGCATTGATTAATAAAATTAATTATTAATAACAAATAATTAATTAAATTTTACGTATTATATACATAAGATTATTATTATTTTATTATTATTGAGAACATTTATAACCCCGCGTGCACCTAAATTATCCTGAATTATTAACTTGCAGTGAAATTTAAATTTGGAAGAAGTATCTGAAGGATTATTTTAAACATCCGTGCCGGTTTGAGCGAACTACTGTTTGTACTGCTATTACCGTTGATGACTTGCGTTACCAAGCATTGGAAAAGGCCTCAGCGGCGGGGATGGACGGCACCTTTCTGGCGATAGCCGCACGATCGAACAGGACCACGACCAGATAACAAACCCGAGCCCGGTTTGGCGCGAAGAAAGATCTTGGTCGGCGGTGGCAAAAGAAACGAAAGCTGTAGTGGCTAGAGTCTAACGGCAACTTTATTTATTCATTGTTGACAACATTTAAAAACCAGATACAGACGCTTTCCAAATCAAGACACTAAAAGACGATATTATTTTATCTTAAGGCCATTGGCGGGGCTGAAGTATCAGCTGCAGCTGGTTGCGCAGCGACCCTCAGGAACATCACCGAACTACGTTTAAATCAAATGGGAACAGACACTCGGGCACGTTGTGCTGTGGCTACGTTGGCGGGACAGCTTGCTCCGAGCGGATGCAGAAGTCTCCCTGAAGAGGAGGCGTGGCCCATCAGGGCTTAAAAATTTTTAAATAGCGCGAGAGGCCAAAAAAAAAAAAAAGACGCTTTCAGGATGCTGCGACCTTGTCGGAAACTTCTCACGAGTCAGGTTTTGTAACATGAGCGATGCCGCTGGCTTTGAAGCTAACAATCTCATTTGATGGCGGTCATATCTGTGCATAATTGAGATAACGGTATTCCTTACTAAAGAACATGGATCGACACATTGATGCATGGTAGGCGTGAAATAAATAGGAAGAAATAGATCCTGAAGATAATACTCTTACGTTGTTGATGAGGGTAACCAACGTCACGCATTCGAAACACAGGCGGCTGGTTCCTATTCCCGAACCGCGGTCAGGCGGCGGTTTTGGCGACTTTTACTAACGCACCGCGGAGGGACATTCAGCATTCCGGAACTGCGACCATCTTTACCTACACGGCAGTCTTTTTGATATTAGACAAACGTGAACAGAAGCGAACCGCACGGTCAGTTCACTGCATGGGCTCGGCGTGATCTATTTTTGAACAGTGGCGAAGAAGGGCCAGGATAGATGAATACGGCTGACTTCCTTGCGTCCGTGACCATTGCAGCTTACATCTAGGCATTTTTGCATGAAGTTTTCTCCTTCCAAGAACCACGCAGAAACAACTGCATTTACCTTTATGCTTTGCCAGTGAAGACTATTGTTTAAAATCCACATAACTGGTATATAGGAGTACGTGGTTTGCTGTGGTGGTGTTTGGTGAAGGCGGGCTGGTTTCCTTGCTACGCATTACATTTCAGCGGCGTTTTCGTAGATGCGGACCATGTTTTGTCGAAGCAGTTGGCATATGCAGTTTGGTGTGTTTTGACAGCGAACGCTGCTGTTTGACCTTTTAAGTAGGCTGACAATACTATTAATTTGGTGAAACTATCTTTGAGTGTATTAACTGGCGTAATAGAACCTGGGTGACATTTGTTTATATTGTTTTTAAACGGTGATTCCCGAAAATACATTTTGTAAAAGCTGCGGCAGGTCTGACAGAACAAAGGGATTTGTCCATTCACATGTTGGCTGCTTTTACTGTTTGAGGCGCTGCAACATTCGCGGACTAAATTCAGGAGCTATTACGGCGTAGAAAAACCGGTTGTTTTGTAATTCGATTCAAAGCTGTTTTAAATCATTTGCTGGCGGGTGAGCATTCAAAGCACGTGCGTTGTGAACTCTGATATCGCGATGGTTTGACGCTCGATCAGACACTTTATCTTCAAAAAGGCTGGTGGTACGTTTCTTTCAGACGACCGTTACAACTGCGCATATGATGACTGATTTGACAGAAATTTATTTGGAGTTATTTTTATACTTTGCTGGCGTTAAAGGGAAGCAACCATCAAGCTGACGATACTGCACATTGTCGAAGCTTATTTGGGACTTTAGCAGGATCTGGTATTACTATCGGCGGGTGGACATTCTCAGGCTACAGACCAGACATTTTATCTCATGAGACACTCAGAAGCTGAGGCAGACTCTGGGTAAATTCAACGACGGCAAGCTTTTTAGCGAGCTGCACTGTGGTCGGCGGCAACCATTGGGTGGAAGTTTAACTTTCAGTTTTCTTGTCTTTATATTGTTTGAGAAGCAACTAGTTGTTAGAGGCCAGTGCTTGATGTGAACTTGACTATCGGTATTTGGTTGGGTGCTTTGCAACAACGGAGGGATTCTTTATTCGACCAAGGATTGTTTGAGTATTTGTAACAAAGAAGCGGAAGGTACGATAGTTCTGTACGATGTACGACTGCGTTGTCTTCTTTAAACTGCTCTTTAGTTCGATCTGCGTTTGGACTATTATTTGTGGCGTTGCATGAAGGGCTTGACCCATTTGGCTCATCAGCGAGAAGCAACAAGCTTATTTCTTTGGCTCGTTATTACACAAGGCTATTTTATTTTCTGGTATGGTTCCAACTTTTTAGTTTTTGACCGACCAAGCAGGTCGTGACTTTGGGAAGGTTATACACGGGTCCGGGCCCCCAAACCATGATTTTCGAATACGTTATTGGTGCGCGAGCGTAGGCAGTGGCCGACGACCGTCCAACTTGTTATTTTCAGTAGTGCTATTATTTATATTACTAGGCTGACGATTTTTAAATCGAC
>BMAU01016916.1:0-14221 GCA_019973935.1 Trichonephila clavipes
TTGTATTATTTTCTTTTGTACAAGGATTTCACAGTTGCTTTTTTTTTTCGTCATCTACTCATTGATGGAATGTATTAAGAGATTATGTGCGAAGAGAGAGAGAGAGACGCAGTGAACAAAAGTTGAAAACTGAACATATATTTCTTATGTTGAAATCGTTGAAGGAAACTTAGATGGTCTACAAGGGTAAACGTCAGGGCCGATCCTAGGGTATCGGCCGCCCTCGTGCAAACACCTAATGTGCCACCCCCCTAGAGAATTTTTCATATTTTAAATAATACTTAACGTTGACGTTAAAAAATCATATAAAGGAATAAAAAGTAAAACACATTAATAATAACTTAAATAAAATTTGAAGTGCAGAACTTCATTTTTTGCCAGGTAATGAGTTATAGTAGTGACAAAATGCTTTAACAAAATAATAAACTAACAAAAATATAACCTTTAAAATAAAAATAAACATTTTATAATTATAAATGCAAAACAACAGAATTTACTCAAAAAATACAATCTAATAAAAATAAATACTAAGGCACAAATCTCGTGAAACGAAAAGTATATAAATCAGTCCTTCTACTAAGACGAAGTAATAAACTATACTGTAAAATTCGGTGTATAACGCGCACTTTTAACTCAAAAAATAAGATCAAAATTTACGGTTGCGCGTTATACGCCGGGTATAAAGATGAGAGCTTTAAAAATACAAAAAAGATAAGCATAGAAAAAGATCAGACTTTTACATATATCGAAATACTGTTTCTGTAAAACAAATAACATTCCTTATGAACTTAAAGGGTTGTATATATATAATTCTAAAAGTACACTATTTTTACTAAAGCTTGGAATAAAATTCGAATAAAGGACTTCAAAACACAAGATCATTGCGCACATGCATTTCAGGTTTCTTCGTAAAAAAGGGTGTGCGTGTTATACGGCAAATACACTGCTGGACAATTGCTAAGGACGGATAACACTATCATCCATAGCAACCACAAAATGAAAGGAAGCAAAATGTGGAAAATTAGAATAAGTGCGGGATATTAGTAAGTATGAGTATGCAATTTTTTTTCCAAGTCTGTTCATCACGTGATAGCGTTCATAAGAGCTTTAAAGGTTTTGACGCGTGTGGACAGTTGTTGTTTCAAGTCAAAGTTTTACAGGAAAGATTTAATAGACGAACTTAAAATTTTTGGCATGTCTTCCCAACATCACATAGATGATTTTATGCGTGGCCGAATTATTGGAAAGATCGAAGAAGGGCGAAAAATAACAGATGTTGCCAGGGAGTTCGACATCGCTCACAGCGTTGTTTCACGGCTATGGAAGTAATTTAAAACTACTGGAATGTGTAGTAGACGGCACGGGGGAGGTCGTGTTAGAAGTACGACGCCTACAGAAGACAGATATATCGTCCTATCAGCAAAAAGGAACAGGCGCACCACAGCTCAGCAGGTGGCAAATCAGTTTCTTGCTGCCTCAGGAAAGCAGATCTCCCGAAAAACTGTTGCCAGACGTTTGAGGGGAGGAGGACTATACGCACGCAGACCTGTTGTGTGTGTCCCATTGACCAGACAGCACCGTACTGCCGGTTTGCAATGGTGTCGTGAACATCACAATTGGACTGAACAGGACTGGGCATGCCTACTATTCTCAGAGGAGAGTAGGTTCAGTCTGTCATCGGATTGTAGACGCCAACTGATCTGGCGCGAGAGTGGTACTGCTTATCGTCCAGAAAATATCCAGGAAAAGGACCGATATCCGACATGCAGTATCATGGTGTGGGCCGGCATCATGGTCAATGGCCGCAGGCGCCTACATGTGGTTGCGAATGGGACTATGATGGGCCAACGATACATTGATGAAGTTCTACTTCCTCATGTTCGTCTTTTCCGTGGTGCTGTCGGTGATAAATTTGTTTTTATGGACGACAACGCAACATGTCATCGAACACTCGCTGTTGAGGATTGTCTAGACAGCGAGGATATTCAACGTCTCGTATGGCCAGCGCGTTCTCCAGATCTAAACCCCATTGAAAATGTGTGGGATGCTTTTTTTTTCAAAAGTTCATCTGAAAGTGGATGTGTACCAGTTGTGTCCTTTAAAGTCACGTTCTTCCCAAATGTTTATGTGTCTATACATACAAAACATGTATTTCTAACTGTGTCTCCCACTTCTAAATCTGGATCGATTCCAGTGGAGAAATCATACTTACTGTTATACTCTTCATAATTTGATTCTTCCTCATCATAATCACGAGCAGAATTTCTTCATCCGAAAATATTGTTGTACTATATCTGTTAAAGACTGTATCAATTAAATTACTTAAACATCCCATTTTATCATCATAACTACAATAATACGCTATAGTATAAGGAAGATTTAAAACGTGCTCATGCATTCAGAACGCATTAGAATCCACGCGCAAGGTATGACATACCCGAAGAGGCGGTATCCAAAAATATATATTTAGAATTCGCCTACAAGCTAAGGCCCCTCAAAGGATATGACCTTAAAATCAGCTGCACGAGAAACAATCAATTTTCCAAAAAAGGTTTAGAAGGAGCGTTGAAAAAAGGTAGACGTTGGGCATGACATACTCAGCACGTGAAGTGCCGGGTTAAAACTGAGAATGATGTCTGACCTGATGCATTTTATATCGGTATAGTTAAAAATATTTTTAAAGTATTTCTATAAAGTCAAGGCTTTTTTTTGCAGCTTCGATGATTGCACAAAGTCTCGGGTCTTCCCGAGGGACGATTTCCGATTCCGAGTCATATATTTTATTTCTCTGTAGCAGTGTGGAAGGAATTTCTGTGAATGCCTGAAAAAAAAGTTATGAATTTTGGATTAAAAAATAATTAAATTCTTTTTAAAGTTTTCTATTTATTATTGCAAACTGTAAATCTTTTCCATGAAATATTTAGAAAATTAAAATAATAGTCTTAAGCTGTATAATTCCCCCGAACTCTCAAAAAATTACATTTCATCTTGTTTTTCAAATTTTCTGACTGAATTATGAAATTTCTGATTTAATACAAATATATTTTGGTTAATTAATTGTTTTTTTAAACATATTAGTATCATTTCTAGAACAAAACGTAGCTTAGCCTCCCCAGATTACTTATTCAAAATTATTAAAATATCTCCACTAAAAGTAAGCTTTCAAAAATTTAAAGAGTTTTTTAAAAAAAAAATAGTAACACAATAACAATACTCTGAATTTGTAGTTTGCTTTTAAAGTTTCTAAATGTAAGTTAATAAAACATTAATAATATTATTTTACTTGTTTGTTTTTTTTAAATATCTTAATACTTTGAGAGTAAACAGAACAATAAAACTTTTTTTAGAATAATTTGAAATTTCTAAGACTACTCAAAACTTTTTGACAAAAGCCACAATATCACAAAAGAAATCTAAAATTTTTTAACTGAATTTATATCTTAATTACATTAAAAATACCAAAGGTTATACAACCTTACTACTTATAGAATAATTTTTCACATTTCTGTTTTGTTTGAAATCTCTTATCTACTTTATAAATTGTGTTTATCATATTTTTATTTCTGTAATGCGTTTTGCTATCACTTTAATTAAAAAGTTTTATACTACTAGGAGCAACTAAAAAAATATTTCCTATATTTTTCAACATTTATTATTGTTCTGTAAAAATAAACCTTTCATTAAATGCTTTTTATAAGAAATTTCTGCAATATAGTTCTGACATTTTTATTGTTGCTTTTTTAAAAGATTTTAAGTATTGCTATAGATTGTTAAAGATGAATTTTGATTAACTTTATTAGAAGCATATATCATGCTATACAATATTTTAAAGAAATTATACGATTTTTATGTATTTTTATAATTAATTACACACATAATTAATTATTAGTTTGCATTAAATATTCTTTCAAATTCTCTGGGCAAAAGATATTAATCAAGAAGGTATCGTGCAAATCAGTCTCAAAATAGCAATAAATGCAAAAAGAAAAAAGAATTTGTGCTTTTCAAATTCAATCTTACAAAATAATGAATAATGGTTCTCTTAGCAGTCTTGGAGTATATTAGAAAAATTATGTGTTTATTTCACATGTTACCTCATTAAAAAAATGTGTGTGGTGTGTGTGTGTATCTTTAAGTAAACTTAACATATTTTATTTCTTTGAAAATTCTTTTCACAGTTTGAAGCAATTTAAATTAAATATAAAGAAATTATAGATTTGTTTACATTTATTACTAAACAAAATTATCGTAATACGTTATGAATACAAATACAATCATCAAAATAAATATAACTACATTTTAGTTCAATTTCGAGCTATTGTTAGGATCCTTTTAAGTATGGTAAATAATTAATGAATGTACTCAAAGGCTCATTAGTGTTTTATATTTTAAATGAACTACTACTGTTTTTCGTAAGTGACTCAAGAAATTATTTTTACATGAGAGGCAAATAATGTTCTTTCATTTGAATAACAATACCAATTGAAAAAGTTTTAAGAAGATTACTGTACATTCAAGCTACGAAAACATACACTTAAATATGTTAATCAACATGAAAATATTCTAAGAAACTGATGACAGTTATTTATATTTATTTATGTAAAACGAAAAAAGTAATAGCACACACAAATGCAACAAAATATATTTTTCACTTTATCTTACTCAAAGATTAATAAAATACCTGGGCATTAAATCTTAAAAATCGAAGAGAGAATTTGAAAGTGAAAATATAGTTACTTTTTTTGTTCGGATTTTTTTTTCTTGTCTGTATAAGTGCAGGAAGCAAAAAGAAATTAGTTTGGAAGTCAAATTGATGCAAAATTTCCTCAGTTTTCTTTGAAAAGGGGTCTTTTTTTTCTGAGGGTCACATTCTGTCCCATTATTTTCATTCATCCTTAAGCATGTCATAAATCTTGATCGTGCTTTGCATCACTTTTGTCAGATGTATCGAAATTCTTCCTTAGCGACCCCTCTCCTTCCCCCATTGGACCAGCTTAGAGAACTAAAAATACTCCTTAAAAAATAATTAACTATAGACTTGTAGGGTGACAGAAAACTTCTGGCGTTTATGGGTCAGATGTTTCTCGGATCGGGAAGTAGATCCCTTGCTGACTAAATGCACTTTCGGTCTTTTGGTTGTTACAGAGATAAAAGAGAACCGGCATAAATAAAATCTAATATTCTCTTTCACTAGACCACTCCTGAAAAAAATTCCAACTGCCAAGCCTTCGTGTAGCTTGTTAATTCAACGTTTATTACAGTCAATCAATCAACAGACGAAGGGGGTATTTTCATTTACAAGCAAATAACATTCTAAATGGATTTTTCCCATCACAAGTGTTATCTGTATTTCACTCCGAAGGATCTTTTTGTTGAACCGCTTTGAATGAGAAGTTTTTACTGCTTTCGGACTACATACCACTCCTTGTTTTCTCATTATTTTGAGTAATTTTACCAGCTTTTAAACATTTTTATTGTGGGTCTTGAGATTCAGAATTCACACGGAAAATTTATATCGTTTGAAGCCAGTGACATACTATTTTAAAAACATTGAAAGGAACTCTTTATAGGACCATTAATAACATTTTACGACTTTTTGCTTACACACGTGCGGGATCCCTGCAGCTAGGGGGCGTATCATTGATACTGGCCCCCTGATAAAGCAGGCTACATCCCTGAGGAGAAGGAATGTTCCTCAGAATTTGAAATTCATTCTTATTTTTCTTGAACTATGTTATATGTTATTGGGACTTATTTTGATTTTTCAATAACTATTTAAAATTCACAGCATATTTATTCAACTTATCATAAATTTTATTTTGAGAAATTCACATAAAATTTTGCTTGAACGATAGAATTATAGGTGGTCTGTGGCTGACCCCTTGTTTCGGCCGCCTGCGTGCGGTGCACGCGCTGCACCCCTGCTAGGATCGGCCCTGGCGACATGGCGTCATTTTGTGGAAACCATATATCTTGATGATCATAACCCTTGAGTAAACCATGAATTCTAGGATAGAGAAAAATCGCAAGCAATTGACAATAGTACTCTG
Source organism: Trichonephila clavipes (assembly GCA_019973935.1). NCBI lineage: Eukaryota > Metazoa > Arthropoda > Arachnida > Araneae > Nephilidae > Trichonephila > Trichonephila clavipes. The sequence goes on from BMAU01016916.1 coordinate 6,051, forward strand.
ATGCTTGAATAAGAAATAAGGACTTCATCCACCGAAATTTGGAGTGGTCGTTTGTGAACTTCTCGAGGATTTATGTTAGACCACCCCTATAAATGAAAATGTGCTTCATTACTGGAGATCAGTACTGCTCTTGGCAGAATGCTCTCTAAGTCATAGTGACACAAAGTTTTACGGAATTGGATATAATCACTATCATTCAACTTCTGGAAGACCATCAGTTTATAGGAATGCATGTGGAACACAATCAAGCTGTGTAAAATTCAGCAGAGATAGGAATCAGACATATTTTATGCAGCTGTGTGTTTGCATACAGATTGCTTGAGAGACTACTGTATGGAAGCTCTAGTAGTTGCCTAATGTTACCTCAATAAAAAGAACGAAAAAAAAATGTGTGTGTATCTTCAAGTAAACTTAACATACTTTATTTCTTTAAAAACTCTTTTCACAATTTGAAGCAATTTAAATTAAATATTTAGAAATTATAGATTGGTTTATTTATTACCAAACAAAATTATCGTAATACGTTATGATTACAAACAAAATCATCAAAATAAAAATATAACTACGTTTTATTTCAATTTCGAGTTATTGTTAGGATCCTTTTATGTATGTTAAATAATTAATGATTGTTCTCAAAGGCTCATTAGTGTTTTGCTTTTTAAATGAACTACTACCAATTTTCATAAGTGACAAAAGAAATTATTTTTATACAAAAGGCAAATAATATTCTTTCATTTGAATAACAATGCAATTGAAAATGTTTTAAGATTACGGTACATTCAAGCTACGAAAACATACGCTTAAATATGTTAATCAACATGAAAGTATTCTAAGAAACTGATTACAGTTATTTATATTTATATAAATAAATAAAATAGTTATAGCCCAAATGCAACAGAATATTTTTTTCACTTTATCTTACGCAATGATTAAAATACCTGGGCCTTAAATCTTAAAAATCGAAAAGAGAATTTTGAAAGTGAAAATATTGTTACTTTTTGTTGTTTAACTGTTTTTGTTGTTCCGATTTTTGTGTTGTCTAAAAAAATTAATTCGGAAGTCAAATTGACGCAGAATTTCCTCGGTTTCCTTCGAAAAGGGGCCTTTTTTTCTTAGGGTCATTCTGCCCCTTTCATTTCATTCGTCCTTAAGCATGTCATAAATCTTGATCGTGCATTTCATTACTTTTGTTCGATGAGACGAAATTCTTCCTTAACGCCCCCTCCCTCTTCCCCCATAGGGCTAGCGTTGAGAACTCATGAATACTCGTTAAAAAAATTAACTATAGACTTGGAGGGTGATAGAAGATTTCTGGCGCTTATTGGCCAAATCTTTCTCGGGACGGGAAGCAGATCCCTTGCTGACTGAATGCACATCCTGTCTTTTGGTTGTTACCAAAATAAAAGAGAACCGCGATAAATAAAATCTAATATTATCTTACACTGGATCACTTCTGAAAAAAATTCCAACTGCCAAGCCTTCGTGTAGCTACTTAGTGCGACGTTTATTACAGTCAATCAATCAGCAGACGAAGGGGGTATTTTCATTTACAAGCAAATAACATTCTGAATGTATTTTTTCCATCCCAAGTGTTATCTGTATTTCACTTCAAACGATCTTTTTGTCGAACCGCTTTGAATGAGAAGTTTTTCCTGCTTTCTCACTACATATCATTCCTTGTTTTCTCATTATTTTGAGAAACTTTACCAGCTTTTAAACTTTTTTATAGTAGGACTTGAGATTCAGAATTCGCACGGAAAATTTATATCGTTTGAAGCCAGTGACATACTATTTTATAAACGTGGAAAGGAACTCTTAATATGACCATTCATAACATTTTACGATTTTTTGCTTACACACGTTCGGGGGCCTTTGCCATTGATACTGGCCCCAGATAAGGCAGGCTACACCCCTGTTGAGAAGGAATGTTCCTCAGAATTTGAAATCCATTCTTATTTTTTTCGAATTATGTTATGCTATCGGGAAATCAGGACTTTTTTTATTTTGATTTTTCAATTATATAAAATTCAGCATATTTATTCAACTTATTATAAATTTCATTTTGAGAAATTTACATAAAATTTTGATTGATCGAAAAAATTATAGGAGGCCTACGGCCACCCCCCGCGTGCGGTGCACGCGCTGCACATCTACTAGGATCGACATGGTATATGTTCCCAGAGCTCAAGTTACAAGTCGTAACGAAATCAAGAACGCCCTTGAAGATTTAATTGAAGACAATACTCAGACACCTGACACGCGAGTTACACCTGAAGCATTCCACAAAAACACACTAGAAAGAGTTTTAGACTACTTTATTAATGGTGATTTAGGACGAAATCTGACAAACGGTGGACAAAACCAGTGAGATACTGCAAAGGGAACAGCTTGATCTCCTTTGCACTTGTGCCGAAATATTGGCTACGCGAGGGCGCTGGTGTGCGCACATCTACTCTATTAAAATTCGTAGGTAAACAAACGTATCTATGTTTATATCCCAATTTTCTCACGAACCACAAGACGCAGAAACTAGCAGAAGGTATCAAAATTTAGGGAATGATCCGAGAAATCCGTTTTGACCAATTATATTCCGATATCCCATTTAGTTAAAAAGATTAATTAAAAACACAAAAAGCTTCCGATATTTTAGATTATTTTACCGTTCTAACCGAAGGAAAGCGTGGCACGGATGATTAAGGCGCTGGTTTTTAAAACGGCAGTTCCCAGGTTCGAACTTGAAGAGGAATAACGAAACGGGATATCGAAAAAATAAATTTTTATTTTAAAGGTATTGATCACCAAAATTCCGGGAATGATCCGAGGAATCCGTTTTGACCATTTATATTCCAATTAGTTAAAAAGACATTAATTAAAAACCTTAAAACGCATTTAAATGCATCATGGCGCCATCTGCAGAGAATATCGGGAAAAAAATTCTGTTTATACAAAACAACGAAATTTTGCATATATAGATAAATTTATTTAAAAATTAATATAATAGAATTATATATATATATATATCTTTCTTTCAATTTAATTATTTTACAATTTTTTTAAAATAAAAAATGAATCGAAATCGGTTCCATTTTTTGAATACGAATTATAAGTTGTTTCGCTTGAAAAAAAATTTTACACTAATAAAAAGTTCATGCTTTTTTTCCGCGTGTGGAACAATATTATACCTAATCTGTACAAAGATTGATAAAATATCTTAAAAATTACGGTTAAAAAATTATCTTTCTTTCATTTTAATTATTCTGCAATTTTTTAAAAATATTTTCGGAACTTTTTTTTTCCCAGAGGTTTTTAAAACACGATCTAATAATTTTGTAATTTTGAAAATTTCTGTTCCATACATAAACTATTCTTTTTTTTAAAAAAAATGTACTTTTGGGTTTCCGGTGGCTGCAAAATTAAACGAAAAAAATTTCCTAAAATGTTAGTAATAATTAATTAATTATAATTACATTCTTTATTTTTGTTTCATACTTTTTGATTACAAAAGCATTCGTTTCAATAGCTATCTGTAAGTTTTTCTTTTATTAATTACTTATAGAAATTTGATTTAAAAAAATATATGTTTTTTTTAAAAGGATTATTTCTATGAATTCATTACTAAAGGACTTCTTTGTTAATTAAAAAGTACACACATCGTCTATTAAACATATTTATGCATTATTCTGTATTAATTGTCCATGAAAATGACTTTTAAACTTTTCTATGGAATTAATAGGGAAAAAATTACTTCCATTATTGTTTAAGGTAATAAATAAATTTCTAATTTTATAATTTCTTTTTAAAAAAATTCTACGACGTTATAAACCACTTAAGAATTGAAAGCGTTTTAGTAATCACCGAGGCCATTTTGTTGTTTGAAATTGTCACTTATAAAACTGAATACGTTTCAAAAAAACTCCGAAACAAAACATGCAATGATGCAACGAAATGTTTCGCTTAATAGTTTATTTGATTTTCTACAAGGCTTTTTCATTCTAAAAGATCCCTCTGGCGGGAGAATCGCAAAATCTCTTCTCCCTCCCCTCCATTTCATCTAAACCCAACTTCTATCTTTGTTCTTTGGTTGAAACTACTCATACATTATATGAGCTGGCTTCAAGAAGAAAAATTTTCCGTTTCCAGAAGATTTATTTTTATTTTTTCATCTTTTACTTTCCTTTTAGATTTATTTGCTTTCTTAGCCGAAACCGAAAACGCATAGAAGACTTTTTCCCACTTTTTTTTGTTCTTCTATTTTTATTTCTTTATTCTTTTCATTTCATCATTCTTAACTTTATTTTAGAAAGAGCAGAAAGGAAAGGAACGTAATTATATATAAAAAAAAATAACGAAAAATGTGAGGAATGTTAATTTTGGACCCTAAAAAAAATTCTTTCCGGATTTTTTTTTTTTTTTTTTTTTTTTTTGCTAAATGTTTCATTCTTCCATTTTGTAATATATGAAACTTCAGATTTTTCTAAAAAAAGTTATATAGATACACCTACTTGAAAGTCTCAGGTATTCTTATTTTGCTTTTAAAGAAAAATAAAATAAAAAATACAACAAAAATAATCCATTCGAAATTGCAAACACCTAGCACAATAATCCGAAGTCTTTTTGGTAAAATAAAACTTTTTTTTATTAATTTTTTATAAATTTGGATTGTTTATCTGTGAGGAGAGGAAGATAAAACAATTTTACACTAAAAAAACCGTGTTCGAACTATAGAGAGGGGAAAGAAACCTGTCTTAAATCAAAAATAAGTGGAATGGAACAAATTTCGAGAAAGGGAAAAATTTTTTGACATAATTTTAGAAATCACTCATATTGTGCGCGTACAAACACACACACACACAGAAATGCTGGTGTCATGAGGAAAAGTGAAAGCCCGGTCAAAACCGGCTTAAGCGGCGGAGGGAGGGGGCGTGGAAGTCATTTTGAAAATGAGTATTAGAAGTTCTGATTTTGTGAAAGAAAGAGAAAATTTACAAAAGTAGAGATAGCCCACGCAACGCCGGGCCGTGCAGCTAGTCTGTATTAAAATTGTAAAGATCGTTAGTGTGTGATTTGTATCGTAGAACAGTGGTGCGCAAACTTTTTTCAACTGCGACCCATTTTGTCGAGAGAAAATTTTTGGCGACCTATAGAGATAAATGTTCACAAATACGATGTAAACAGGCACATTTCTTTCGTTTTATCGAATAAAAAAGTAATCATTTCTGACACATATTAATATTATTTATAATTTAAAGAAAATATTTTTTGTATAACATAAAAATCAGTAAATTGCCTTTTAATGAGCTGTATATGGCTGCAAGTTTTTGATTATCTCATCGATGTTCGGATGTATGTTGCTAATTGCAATTCGCATATCATCTTCAGGGTTCAAACTAGAGAGGTATTTACTTTTTATTGAAACTAGTTTGCTAAATCCAGTTTCACATAAATACGTTGATGCACATTGTATTAGTAATCTGATGGCATTCTTGCATAGAACAGGATATTGCTTTTCCACGGATAGCCAAAATTTTTGGCAAGGCTGAGTCTTAAATTGATTTCGAAGAGTATAATCACTAATCAAATCTATCGATTGCTCTTTCTCACTAATTTGAAGAGTTGAACAATATATGTCGTAGGAAAATGAATCACGATTCCAACCAAGATCGTTTTCAGGAAACTACACATATCGGGTGTTCTTCATCCTCAACACAAAATGTAAAACCATATTTAATAAATTCCTCATTGTATTTTCTTATTTTTTTTAGATGAGGCATTTAGTTCAGAATTTTCAGACTCCTCATCAGTATTTGTTCGTTTGTTAGCCGAAAATGTACCTGGTGTACGTATTACCCATTTATCCAGTAAGAATATAGGGGTTAAATGTTTTTAACTAAAACAAATAATTAAAAAAAATCATTTTTTTTTTCAAGAAATTCAATAAAATTAACAGAGATCTTTCTCTAATGATAGCCCATACTTGATAACAAAGAGCAGCAAAGCCCGATAAAAATATAAAAAATCATAATTACACAACGTTACATAATAAAACTCGAGGAGAAACTAAAACAATTGCAGGCCAACTGTTACATGCTACAACTTTACATGGAAACGCGCAGTAAAACATTGTGATAATTTTTGGTCGTTTGGTTGGCTTTGGCTTGGTACGCATGGCTACAAAATGACTCCCATAGCCCTTGATTACCACTCCATCTCGTACGGTGCGCACCGTTCGAAACAGTACGTACAACATCAATACGTCGGACAAATAGGCGCTTTTCAGTAAAACTGGCGAATTACCGCGAAGAGGGCGTCATCTACCGGAGTGAAAAACTTGCGCGTCTTCACACTTTACATACATTATGCATTACGGTCAAAGAAAGAGCGAACAGCAGAAAATTGCAATTAAACAGTAAGTGACGGCGTTTCGCTCTTTATATGAACACTGTATGGTATGCAGCATGCAGGCATAATGCATTTGATAAAAATTTGGAGACCCCCAAAACACTTCTGGTGACTTCTAGTTTGCGCACCACTGTCGTAGAACGTAAGCCGCATAGCGGCAAGCTCGTATCTAATTAAACATTACTATAATTAAATAATGTCATGGAACTGCTTATTGTGGACTGTGTAACTAATTCGCACGGATGCACTCTCATATCGATTCGATATAATTATGGATATTGGCTTCGTTTATAAATCGTCACATGGTGCATCTTTAGCCAGGAAGGCTGTTCATTGTATGGTAGTGATGAGCACTTTCGTTTTTTCTCACTTGAATTTAGTATTTGTTTAGTTAAGCTTATTTCATCATTTTTTTTATTTTAGTTTATTCGTGACTTTCGGTATTTGGAAGGTTGCTCTGGTATAGTTTTGTTTATTTGTATGCATATTGTTAAGCTGAATTTTGTTTGAAAGTTGTACTAAGTTGCATTCAGAATTGGTGTTGTCATTTGTATATTTGTTTGCAATTATAGTGTTTTGGTTTAAAATGGATGCAGCAAATAAGGCTATATTAGAAAGAACGAAAAAGACTCGATCTGTTTCGAGATCCCTCGTGACAAAACAAATTAATAAATTAGAATCCGAAATAAGCAATACAGCTGATAAAACAACAGTACATGAGATATATATGCAATTAATTTCTAAATTTGAAGAGCTGAGTACACTCGATAAGGAAATTGAGAATTTAATAGATGTTGAGAGTCTAGAAGAAGAAATCGTAACTCGCGAAGAATATCGATATATATATATATATAAATTTATAATTTGGAAAATCCGTGCTGAACGTTATGTAGAATCAGTTTCGAACACTGCTATTCAAAATTCGGAGGAAAATCAACCACACAAAACATAACACTTCCTTTAAATAGTACAGTTAGTTCTATTTTAACAAATCAAGCGCGTTTACCTAAACTCACATTAGAATCTTTTTCGGGCAAGTATATCAGTAGTTTTCCTAGTGTTTGGGCTAATTTTAAATCCGCAGTACATGAAAATTCGAGTTTAAATGATGTGGACAAATTTTCCTATCTGAAATCGGTTGTCACAACTGATGCATAATTGGCTATACGAGGCTTAACTCTAACATCGGAAAATTATGCCAAAGCAGTTAAATTTTTAGAGGATCGATTCGGACGTAAAGAACTTATTGTTGACTTTCATATGAATCGTTTGTTAAATCTGACCCCTGATCGTAAATCGTCTGATGTTGTTGCGTTAAGAAATTTATATGATCAGTTAGAAATTAACATAAGGGGACTTGAATCTCTCCCGATCCCTATAGTTGTCTTTTGTTTCCGATAATTATGAGAGAGAGAGAGAGAAAGCTATTCCCCCTGATTTAGCATTAGAATATAATAAAAGACAATGAAAAACAATCTCAAATCACTGATTTAACTGCATATTTGCGCCGCGAAGTTGAAAGTCGCGAATTTACAGAAATTTTAGTAAAACCGCCTGACTCACAATTGAAAATCATTAATTCCTATTCCAATACGAAGTATATCGAAAGAACGTCTCATAACTATCCACAGTCAAATCGAAGGGTTCAAGTTCATTCGCGATTCCACGCTTCTCATAAATCGTTTTCCTCTGCAAACGAATTGCTGACGGCTACATTTTCGAATTGCTTATTTTGTTCCCAGAATACTCATATGACTGATTAGTGTGAGAAT
>BMAU01016917.1:0-12932 GCA_019973935.1 Trichonephila clavipes
TTCGGAAAAAACCTAAATTTTCATTCCTAGTGCTCTCCTTTTCGAACTCCTTGTATTAAATAAAAATATCTTTTTCTACATCGGCATTTGTGATGGACATAACACACACATTCAGTCAATAATTTTTAATTTTAATGGGGGATATACTTCTTCTCTCAAATGCGCATGACAGTACTTCTAACCATTTTCTACCTCAAGTTAAATTTCTTATCTTTCTGTTTCTTTTTATTACAAGGAAAAATGTCACACATCGATAACTACATTTTCACACAATTCAGTCATTACAAATTCTATTGTGAGAAAAGTTCTCCTAATTAATTTTGTCTTTCAAAACAGTACACTTATAACAATTTTGTTCAGTGAAGTTAACCGACAGTTCCACAATGTATTCATACCAAATTTTAAAAACAAATTTAACACTTGGAAATGTTTCCTGTATTAAATTTTTCAGTATACACAAATATTTCCTGCTGTAGGGAAGATATAGTATGAGAGATGTGGTGTGCGGTTGCAAAAAGAATGTTTTTCACGTGTAGACTATTTTTGAAAATTTAAATATCACTGAAGCTGATCATATAACTGCAAATGAGCCTTATTTTAATGTGTGCTGGTATCAAAGTAAAACACTTTACAATATTAAACAGCCTATGGGTTTATACTCTATCAAACTATTCGCAAAATAATGGCTTACTACTTCTATTCAAATTGTAAAGAAACTGAAATATAAATATATCTTACTGCAGTCAAAAATATTCATAATATGTAAGTATCCTATTTCTCCACTTATTTCTGTACATTTTAAAAACTGTAGCTGAATGAAATTTTTTATATTTATAAACGAGGCATAACAGCTCACACAGTCGTAAAAATGTCTTTTATCATTTTTAAATATACTACTATAAAACGAATATGGATTGTTAGATCAGTTGTAAAATCCTAAAAAAAGCTTTTAGAGGAGCTAAAAAGATGTAATTTTGGATGGATCAAATTTTTAATATAATACACAAATATACATGTTATTAAGCAAATACATTTGAAAAATCAAACTTCCTTCTGAAATAAATGTAATTGAAAGAAAAATGTTTAATTGCAAATGAGTGGAAATACATGTTTATCTAAGGGGTATCCCCAAAGTGAGGTAAGCCTCAAACTTAAGACTCAAACTCAGTGGCACAACAATCCATGAGGGCCGGAACTACTGTGCCCATCATAATACACGTGACCATTGGACGCTGAGGTGCATGAACAGATGTCCCGATTTGGTGGTCTGTCTGAACAGAGACCTTCAGTGATTAAAACCCAAAGCAAGCTTGGTACTCATTTATCGACCCAATGTAGCGGATGAAAGGCAGAGTCGACCTGGCACAGCCCGTTAAAGAGAACCCCAGACCTGTGGTGGGGAAGCACTATACACTACCACTCGATCCTATTCAGTGAAAAATAAAATTTAATGTTATAATCTTATATAAATCCCTAATGAATGAGGGATTCCAAACTTTTTTCATGTAAACTGTTTAGACGGAAATGGTTAATTATGAACATTTCACAAGTTGCATAAATTAAAATTAACCGTTATAGTTTACATAAATTTTTAAGGGTGCAAAAGGTGTATTTCGGCTGCACGAATTAATTTTAAAAGGAATACAGTTACGAAAAGTAGTACAAATCTATCTAAAGTAGGGTTGGTTACCTTAGATATTGTCAAACACAACAATGCATTGGAAGCCAATTCCACAATTCATTGTTATAAAAATGTATGAAAATTACAAGATTTATTTTTGCATTTGTAATTTATATATGTATAATTTTCCTGGGAACTTTAAAAGCTAGAGCGGCATCCATCAAAACCGCGGTTCTCTCTCTGTTTTTCCAAATCGCCCTGACTAAGCCGGCTCTGCCATAGTAAGTGAAAATGCGGATTTTGTTTGTCAAGATCATTTTTATAGCAGACTGCATTTTCATGTATGTATTTTAGATGGTCGTTTATATTTTTCTACATCAATATCTTAATGTCTGAATTTAAAATTACATAAAATTCTTGACATTCGCATCAATGACCGTGATAATTTTTATTAGTATATGAATGTGTCATCAAACGATTACATGACTAATATTAACATATTATTTTAACCATTTAATTAATATTAAGTATAACGTAATGCAGACAAATTTTCTGAACTTTAAAATAAATATTTCGAAAACTACTTCAGATATACTCAAAATTTTTCATTCCTACGCTTTAGCTTCTCAGTTCTGCTTCTATGTAAGAATTTATATTGTAATTGTATATTCATCAATTTTTTTTTAGTATATTTTTTTGCTCTTAGCATGCAGTTTTCAACTGAATTGTATGAAATCTTCGAAAAATATTAAAAGATACCAAAGAAGAGTTATATAATAAAATTTGAAATTTTTATTATACTCAAACAATTGCTAAAACTTATGGTAAATAGTTTTTAACTGCACGATGCATTTTTTTTTTTTTGAAATTTCAAATGGAATTTCTAACATAAAATTTCCAGCTTTATACGGTCGAGATTTCAAAAATATCCACATTTTAATTACTTATTCAGTTAGCCTTTAAAAAGATAAATGTTGAGGTATTTTGTATAAATAGATATTTTTGAACAATAATTCGAATGTTTTTGAATAGCTCGAATTTAAAATTGATTTTTATGTTTATTTATATGCATAAATGTCTACTGTAAATGTTTCCGTATATATTTTTGATTACCATTTATTCAAACATTCAAGTTATAAAAGAAATGTGTAAATCTTCATTCATGTTGTCTTTTATGTAAACTGAAGTTCAAGCACTTAAAATTCAAATATAATTCGGTGTATTTTAACAATATGTAACTAGGCACTGTACTTAAACTTCCCTGAACACTTGGGCTTTGAAATCTAAAAAAAAAAACTAATAAATCTTAATTAGTTTTTTTTTCGTTATTATTTTTATCAAAGTGTAAGAAAATGTTTCAAATGATTTGATGAAGTTTAAATTTATTCATTTTTAGTGGTTGGAAAATTGAAAAGGTTTCAAATTTTAAAGAGTTTGGTGTTTTATTAATTTTTCGGTATCTTATAATAAAATAATCATGTTTCAAAACTGGAAGCTTTGATTAAATTAAGAAAAATGAAACGAAATAATATACTTAAAAAAAGATAATTTGTCTAACTATATAAAATAGCAGATTGCACTGACACGCCCCAACTTATTTACAGTTTCAAATTAATATGAAACCAAAAAGGGAATTGTAACATATTTTACTTATGCGTGGGGACTTTTCAAAACTTTTAAAATACGAGGTAACAAGTAAACACTTCCTGAGTTCTAAAAAGAAATTTCTCCCGATTTTTACGATTGGGGGTCAAAACACGGGGTTCCCTGTGAGCCATAAAGCTCCTGCTGTGTTGCTTCCTCCGTCCCCAATTATCTTTCAAGATGTTAAACCTTAAAAGGGGGAAAGGATTTCAGAAAAGTGCGGCTAATCCGCTTTGAAAACGTTACTTGAAGGCAGAAAAATCAGTGCAGTCCATTTTCGAAGCATCTTTACACTGACGGAATTTTCCAGTGCTATCCGGTTAGAGGGTTAAATAAGACGCTGAGATGAAAAAAAAAGAAACGTTTTATGATGTGTGTGTATTAAAAATAAAATATGCAAGTTACAATAAGACAAAGTATAAAGTTACTATTAAATGTAAATTTTTAATTTAGATAGAATGAATTTAAATTTATTATTAAATGCTTTAAAACCTCATTAAAAGGTAAGATTTCAAAAATTAAAACTGTTCATTTTTTTGTTAGTAATATTTTAATCTAATTCTAAAAAATATGAATAGGGATCTAATCATTTGATATTTATACTTTAAAACAACCATAATGAACTTGGCAATTTGGTATTTCTGCTTTACAAACATGATACTAGTAGATTGTCATATAATAGTCATGCTCAGTAAAAATGCATCTATTTTTTTGATGAAAGTTTTTTTTTTTTTTGTACCTGTGTATTATACCATTGACCAATTTCACCAAACCAAAAGACATCACTATGTACAGTCTATAGTGAAAACTATTCTCATATATGTATTCAAACACAATAATAATGACAGCATTTGAAAATATTTGTTGAATTGGTTTGAATCTTGATTTGGCAAAATTGGTTTATACTAAAGTATAATACATAAATACCATTTTTTTCATGTATATTTTAATGTTTCAAAAACATTCTGAATGGTCTAAGAATAAAAATAATCACTTATCAAAACAGTATTAGGGATATTACTTCTTTTGTAAGTAACGTTTTTTGTTTTATAGTTCTTTCTATAAAATGTGGAAATGTTTATTTTTAATCCAATTAATCATGTTCTCACTCTTTATTTTAGACATGCTAAGAATGAATTATACTTAAAATGGTTTGCTTGATCAATTTGGCATTTAAAAGGGGGGGCATAAGTCTTTTGTTTCTTGGTATTATGTTACTTTTCCATAACCTATTTGGAATATGAAGCCTAGTGGCTGAGTGGTTGGTGCATCGCGCTTCCTCACCACAGGTCGAGGTTCAGACCCTGGGCTGGGCAAGATTGACTCAGCCTTTCATCCCTTCAGTGGGTTGATAAATGAGTACCAAGCTTGCTTGGGAACTTAATACTGGGAGTTTCAGGTCAGACTGACCACATCTGCTCATGCACCTCCTGCAGTGTATACTGAGATGGGCACAGTAGGCCTTGGCCCTCATGGGCTGTTGCACCACTGAATTAAGTTATTTAGAGAATGAAACTCATGAAATTAAATTATCAAAATTAAATTTCTTTTAGATAAAAATTACATTTTTCTTTCTATTGTGAACTCGAAATTTCTTCTATTCTTATTAAAACCTTTTTACGTAAGAATATAGCTGTTAAATATATATACACTAGCTGCATGGCCTGGCGTTGCACAGGCTTTCTCTACTTTTATAAATTTCCCCTTTTCTTCACAAAATCGGCACTTCTAATACTCTTTTTCAAAATAATTTCCACCCCCCTCCACCACTTAGCCCGGCGTTGCACAGGCTATCTCTACTTTTATAAATTTTCCCTTTCTTTCACAAAATCAGAACTTCTAATACTCATTTTCAAAATGACCTTTCCCCATCCTCCCTCCACCACTTAGCCCAGCGTTGCTCAGGCTTTCTCTTTCCTCGCGACACCAGCATTTCTCTGTGTGTGTTTGTACGTGCACAATGTGAGTGATTTTTTAAAATTATGTCAAAAATTTCCTTTTTCGAAATTTGTTCCATTCCACTATTTTTTTTATTTGAGACAGGTTTCTTTCCCCTCTCTATAGCCCAAATACGTTTTTATAGTGTAAAATTATTGTTCTATCTTCCCCTCCTTCTCACAGATAAGATATAGCTTCAAATTTCGATGTATGACTTATAAAAAATATATAGCGTTAGAATTAAAAATATTATTAATGTGAAGCAATAAAAGAAAACGATTCTGATACTAAGAGTAAAAACAAAAAAACGTTCATCATTTTTTTTAATAATAGTTGGTTTCTAAGAATCTAAAATAATAAAAAATAGATTTCAGATTTTCATGAATCTATCAATCGTTTCATATAGTTAGCTTAAAAAATGTCTCTAAAATGTATTTTGATCCCAAATAACAGACGATGTACTTTTAAATTAACAAAGAATTCATTTCGTAATGAAACAATAAAAATACTCCTTTTAAAAAACATATATATATTTATTAAAATCAAATTTTCTATAAGTAATAAATGAAAGAAAAATTAACAGATAGCTATTGAAATGATTGCTTTTTCTTAACGTTTGATTAAAAATATAAATATATAAGTAAAAAAAAAAAACTGTATAAGGGGAAAGCCTATATATATATACAGTGGGACAAAAAATTGAGGATACACCTTACTTTTTACTTGATAAATCCAACTTTCAATCGAAATAACACATTAACTAGAAGTGCAAACCTGTTTTATTTTCACACGTAACAAAAAAGGTTAATTTACAGTAAAAATAATGAAAATCAACAAAACAATGTCTAAAATTAAAAATTTCACAAGTATTGAAATAAACATAGGCAGATCTTTACCTCAAAAATTGAGGATACACCAATGAAATGTTTGTTTAACTACCACTAGATTTTTGCTTGCTACTATAATAGTCTAAGTTTGGCCAATTTTATCTTAAACTTCTTCGACTGCTACTTTTGTCTTTTGAAGTTGGTTATGTGAATTTAAAGTCGCATTTTTAAATGGAAAATGGGTCCTCAGAAAGTGACCAGTACTGATGTAAGAAAGTTTATATTAAGATTATTTAAGAAAGGAAATCTTATCGTGAAATAGCTAAAATTGTCGGTAGAAGCCACTCTTGTGTCCAGAAAATCATTGGAAGATTTAAAAGCGATGGTTAAATTGAAAATAAAAGTGGAAGATTAAGGAAAAGTATTCTGAGTGATGTAGCCAAAAGGAAAGTTTTGAAAGATATATAAAGATTGATCCTAAACTAAGTGCAGTCAAACTAGCTGCAGAAATTTCTCGAATAATGGGCAGAAGTGTAAGTGCTGAAACTGTGAGAAATGTGATTAGACATGCCTGTATAGCAGTTGAGTAGCTGGAAAGAAACCTTTCATAAGCTTATAAGGAAAGAAACCTTTCATGTTTATAAAAATCAGAAAAAAGCGTTTGGAGTTTGCAAAAGCTCATCAATTGAAGACAGATAACTTTGGGAAGAAAGTTATATTTAGTAAATTCAACATTTTTGGAAGTGATGGCCATCGCACCGTTTGGAGAAAGCCGAACACCGCTTTGGATCCAAAATTTACGTCCTACAGTTAAACAGGGTGGTGGCTCCGTCATGGTTTGGGGTTGTATGGCTTCAAATGGGGTAGGAAATTTAGTTTTTATAGATGGCATAATGGATCATAAGCTTTTTATATAGATATACCTCAACAACAATCTTAAAGAAACTGCAAAAAAATTGGGTTTAGATGGAAATTTTATTTTCCAGCAAGACAACGACCCCAAACATACGGCACGTAATGTCAGAATGTGGTGTCTTTTTCATTGTAAACAGCAATTGCATACACCACCACAGTCCCCTTGACATCAATGTCAAGAAAATTTGTGGACCTCACTCGAAACAGCGGTCCAAAAACACCAAATTAGGAACAAAGCCCATTTAAAGCAAGTATTACAAGAAGTATGGGATAAAATATCTCCAGATACCACCAAAAAATTGGTCGAATCGGTACCAAGACGTTTGGAGGACATTATAAAAGCCAAAGGACATGCAACCAAATATTGACACTGTCTTTGTATGTGATCTGTCACACAAATTTCATTGGTGTATCCTCAATTTTTGAGGTAAAGATCTGCTATGTTTATTTCAAATACTTGTGAAATTTTTTAATTTTAGATATTTTTTGTTGATTTTCGTTATTTTTACTGTAAATTAACCCTTTTGTTACGTTTTGAAAATAAAAACAGGTTTGCACTTCTAGTTAATGTGTTATTTCGATTGAAAGTTGGATTTATCAAGTAAAAGTAAGGTGTATCCTCAATTGTTTGTATATATATATACTAGCCGGTATACCCGTTCTTCGCACGGGTGAACTGGAAAATTAAACAACACAGATTGAAGAAAAAATAAGTTTTAATGAGTTAATTTTATGTGAATTGCAAATTAAACAAAAAAAGCTTTTTGCATATCTCAGCTAAACAAAAAAGAAACACCTTTATTAAATTTTAAGTATGTTGATCTAATAGCTGATAAAAAGGATTTTTTTTATTTATAATTTCTCGTAACACTCTTGGGGGTCGATTTTTCAAAATACCTCCCTAAGCTGATCTCTGCTCAGCCAAAGTAACACATTGTTAAAAGTTTTGTGTAATGAACGTTTAAAGTAGTGTTAATAATTTATATCTGAAAAGTGTAATAAATTAATATTACTTTCTGTTGTATTTATTTTATTTTAAAATTGTAATATTCGCAAGCAACACAGTTTCTTAAATTATAATGGTGATTCAATGAAAAACATAGCAAAATGTTAACAATAGAGTCAAAGTTGGCAACGCTTAGTTACTTTCGTAGCTCGAGCTTTATTACAGCTTTTGTAAGACCCGGCGTGTATGGGGAGAAATGCACTTTAATACTTTATCCAACCGCATTATGATTTTGCAGTTTTTTTCATACAATATTTTTTTTGGATCACTACATTTACAAATTAAGGGATATACATAAACAAAATACTCCACTTTGGAAAATTTAATCCGTTAGAGCAGAGGTGCGCAAACTAGGGGGTCGCCAAATTTTATGAAATGCATTATGCCTCCGCATGCTGCATACCATACAGTGTACATATAAAGAGTGAAACGCCGTCATTTACTGTTTAATTACAATTCCCTGATGTTCGCTCTTTCTTTGACCGTAATGCATAATGTATGTAAAGTGTGAAGACGCGCAAGTTTTTCACTGTCGTTGGGGATGGGTTTCGGAGTACATAGTCCCGTCGGACTCTAACCTCCTATCCTGGAATTTTAGATGACTGTACTAGATTTACCAATGCCCTTTTTAATAAAAGTAATTAGATAAAATTAGAATTTAAGTTAAGTAGAATTAGAAAATATTAAAAATATTATGCAAAAACATTTAAATGAAAAGTTATGAGTAAATAAAAAAGCTCTTTTAAGAGCTAGAAATCATATTTTGAAGCGTCCATTAAGTGGGCGGAGTTACAGTGGCCAATCGGGTTGCAGCAAGAACCGAGATCAGAAAGTGCGGGAAAAAATCAGGGGGTGGGGTTTTGGGCTGGAGAGTGAAAAAGAAAAAGCAATTTTATTGGCTGAGCCAGGAGTTCAGGTAATGGGGTATAAGGACTTGCAAAAATAAGTAGCCAATCAGAACGATCTGCGATTCAACACAGTTGGATCGCAGTAGAATTTCGAGAAAAGGAATTTAAGAATAAAAAATAAAATTTAAGAGAAAAAATAAAGTTAGAAATTAATTAAAATCAGGATCGAGACCAAGATGTCTCTTGGTCTACGAATGAAAAGGGATAGGTTGGATAATGGGAGATCTCTTGAATAGATGGGTTTTCATGCCCGTCTATATTACTGAAAAAGTTTACTGCTAGATTTTTCTAATAGATTGTCTGATGGTCGGAATTTTAAGAGCTGATCGAATGTCAGCGTTCCTCATGTACCAGTGTGCATCGAGGATTTGTCGTAAAATAACATTTTGGGAGCTTTCAATGAGATTGATATTGGTTCTTGCTGCATGTGCCCAGATTGGTGAAGCATACGTCAGAAGGGGTTTAAGATCAGAGTGTAGATAAGCAATTTATTTTGTCTATTTAATTTAGACTTTTTTGCCAATTAGGGGAAAAAGATTACTCGTAGCATTTTTAAATTTATTTCTAACGTGTGTAATATGTTGTCTGAACGTGAGGTTTTTATCAATAATGACACCAAGATATTTGGTGTGTAGAGACCAGGGTATCCTTTGGTTTTGGAGCGTGATTTCGGGGGCGGTCTTTTTCGAGAAAAAGGATATTGCTTCAGTTTTCGAGGTATTTATTACCACGATTTTCCAAACGGAGAACCAGATTTCAAAGGTGAGCCAGGTGTTCATTGATGTTTTGTGTCAGTGTGTTGGGATTGTAATGTCTACTTAAAATGGCAGTGTCGTCCGCATACATACAGATCATGGTGTTAGTAGTTTTAATTATGTCATTTACATAAAGATTAAATAGGACAGGCCCCAAGATAGAACCTTGGGCAATGCCAGCTTTTGCAGGTCTAGTTTGAGAGAACGTTCTGTTAATTCTAACAGTGAACGAGCGTTCACTGATGTAGGATTTTAATAAAAGGATTAGTGGGGGTGGGATTTTATGTAATTAATTTAAAGAAGGCCAGTGTGCCAAACTCTATCAGCTTTCTGAATGTCAAGGAACACTGCCGCAACATGTTGGTTTCTGTCAATGGCATCTTTGATGTACTCAACTACACGGAGTAGTTGATGGGAGGTGGAAGACGAGGACGGAACCCGTGCTGCTCGGAACGAGGATGTTTTCGCTCTCAAGGGAATGCATTTAATCTGGTAGAGATAATTTTCTCCGCCAGCTTACTTAAAATCGGTAGGAGAGAAATTGGTCTGTAGGATTCAGCCAATTTGGGATTTTCCCAGGTTTGAGTATGGGGATTATAACAGCAGTTTTCCAAGCATTTTTTTCGGAAAGTTTCTGAGTTTGAACATGTTATTAATGATGTTAGTTATTTTTTAAAGACGGTAATGAGGGGTAAGTTTTTGATCATTTTATTAGTAATCCCGTCTCTTCCCGGGCTTTTCTTGATTTTAATCTTTTTAATGTAATTAATAATTTCCGACGGAAGAGCGGGTTGAATAGCGTCAGTGGTGTTAGTATGATCGTTTATGTAAGCGTCGACGATGGAAGAAATAATTTTGGTCTTTCTGTGGATTATGAATGTTATTTAACTGGAATTGGCTCTCGAGTGATTGAGCAATTAGATCAGTTTTGTTTGAATCACTGAGAGCAATACCGTTAGGGCCATTAAGGGCGGAAATCGGGAGGCCTTTTCCTGAAAGCCCGGGCGGTTCCCCAAAGGGAGCCGTCTTCAGCATCCAGGGAAGTAAGGTGATCCTCCCATACCTGTTGTCTGTATTTTCCTACTAATCTTTTAATTTTATTTTGGAGTCTATTTAAATCAGTTTTATGTTGAGGAAATCTAGTGAATTGCCATAATTTTCTGGCTTTATTTCTCTCCCGGAAGGTGTTTGAGCTCACCCTGTACATATGGTGGCTCGAATGGATCGTTGGCCTCGATGCTTTCACGTGTGCGTTGAGAATCTCCGAAGAGAGTTCTCTGACTTGGACTCAATCTCTGAGGTAGAGCTGGCCTGCGGGAGATAGAGGTTTTCAGTATTTGCGAGTGTTTTCGTGAAAACATTCCTTAAATTGGTATTTAGTTGGGGTGGGGGAGTTCAAAATTTGCAGTTTTCGGGAAGTGAAGTTTGATGGGGTTGTGTGTGATCGGAACTTAATTCAGAGATTGAGTCAATTTTGCAGGGCCAGTTCAAGTTTTTGATAAGGGCGTAGTCTATAATAGTGGCTGAAGCAATACCGAATCTGGTAGGAGTAGGGGGGGGCTAAGACTTCAATACTGTTATTAATCACATAATGATGCAGTCTATTTCCTCTGGTGTCGCTCACAGGGCAACCCCACGAGGTGTGCTTGGCGTTAAAATCACCAACTAAGATGGTGATATTATTAATATTAAAAATTGGGTCGAGGGCGACACCCAGGTTTCTGAAATTTTGATACGACGGCGGAATGTAAGTCGATCCGATGATAATCGGCTCATGATCTATGGGAGTGAGCATGATGAGAGTCGCCTCGACACCAGTCACCTGGGGCGGGGTGGGGACATGGTAATGAGAAATACAATTTTTAATGAGGATTGCAGTTCCACCCCTGCCGGGGGCTGGGTGGGTCCTGTCATTCCTGTAGCAAGAGTAATTAGGGATTTTGAAAGAATGCTCTGGTCTCAAGTGTGTTTCTTGTATTAAAAATAAGTCGGGGGCGTGCTTATCAATGAAATCGCGTATCTCAACAATACGCGATCTCACTCCGTCAGCGTTCCAGGAATAAATGGAGAGCCCGAAAAACGAACTATACATTATTAATAGTTAGGTTGTTAAAGGGAGGAGCAGACTCCTCTTAGCAGACAATTGAGTTTGTCTGCCGGGCGGCAGTTGAAAGATTTTTTTTTCATCTCACTGAGTAGTGAGGGAAAGAGGCTAAATATCTTTTGCATTTCGAGTATGGCTTGTAAAAAGCCAAACTCGTTTGAATCGGATTGGGTAGCATTAAGTGCTTCCAGATTAATATTATCATTTTTATTATTTTCAGTTTTGTTAGACGCCGAGGAGGCATTCCCGGGTGCTGCCATCTGTTGGGCTTTTCGGGGGTTTAAAATTTGAGCATAGGTTATTCCAGTTTTTTACCGGGTTATTATTAATGTTTCTTTTTAAATTTTCGACCGGGGATTTACTTTTACCTTTTTTAGGTTTAGGGAATTGGGGGCATTCAGTAGATGAGGCCATGTGGCCTCTGGTATTGCAATTGATGCAAAGGGGTTTTCAATCCCCTTTCCTTGATCTCGCACGCGCCTGTTCTGTGATTCGCACCACATTTCAGACAGCGGGTTTTTCATGTTGCAATTCTGACTCGCATGGTGAAAGAAATTGCAGTTATAGCATTGGGTGATTCGGTTTCCTTTCCTAAATGGGTCGAGTTTGATCTGCATGTACAGACAGCTGCGCACCTGAAAAATGTCATTAACATGTTCATCGCGCTCTATCTCTCTATCATGTAGATAGGTAATGGGATTTAGTGATGAATTTTCTTAATTGGGCAATTTTAACAATGTTAATGCCCTTTGCTACAAGATCGTTCTTAATATCGACTGGGTCTATATTATCGGGAGACCTTTAATGACCAGTTTTAGTGGTCTGGTAGAGGGGGCTCAATCACGTAGTGTTCGAGCTTTTTCTTTAAGGTAATTTGTTATATTTCTATGGTCGTCTGCGGTCTGGGCTTCGATTTTAATATACCCCCTCGTGTGGGTATTAGTAGCTGTGGGGTATGAGCGATGAAGCTCTTGCAAGATTAAATTATACGCGGTAAAGATTTTCATAAAGATCGGTTTGATTTTATACTTAGGTGGGGAGAGGTCCTCGGCGTCGTCTTCTGCAGTGTTGAGTGCTGCAAAAGCATTGGTAGTTGCGAGTTTCTCCATTTCTTTAATTGGGATACTTTTTTTGTTTTCTTAGGGAAAACAAATTCATCGTTATTATTCTTAGTATTGTTAATATTAGTTTTAGAATTCATTGGCGGCTTTTGC
>BMAU01016919.1:0-89318 GCA_019973935.1 Trichonephila clavipes
ACTGAAACTGGTAACCTTCCTCAAAATTTGCAATCTGGGCATAGTTAATTAAATGATTACAACTTAAAAGTATGCTATTTTATATGGATTCGGATTCAAAGTCGGTTATGTTGTATTTTCTCTAGTCACTTCTGAAAATCATTCTGAAGCTTAAAACGTGGTTAGTGCCTTCAAGGAGGCCCTTAAGTCTACCTTAAGCTTGTAGCCATAAATTTCAACGACCCTTTAGGAGGAGGTAGCAGCTGCGAAGAGAAAGTTATTTCCGCACTATTTAAAAGATCATAAATTAAGCTGGATAAGTGGTACACGTGTTGCTTCGTAAACAAATGCTGTTTTGGATGTCTATTATAGCAGTCTTCCAACTCCTTCATCTTGTATGATTGCGACAGAAACTTTTATTAAAGCTGTTGCGAAACAAATTGAATTTATTATAAGTATGAAATTGTGTGGCAACTTAATTTTTTGTGGGATGTTTTTGGTTGGAATTATGCGCGAGAAATTTAAAAGTAAAACTTTCAGATAATTTTAATTACTTTTAATTGGTTTCAGTTGAAATGTGATGAAAACGTATTAAAAAAATGTCTCATCAGAAAGAGAAAAGAATATTACGCTATATATGGTATTGGTTTTGTAAGTACGTAATCAATGAACATGAAACAAGTGAAGATTTAATCCAATACTGCATTTATTGGTAATTTAAAAAAGTGAAAAATAGCAGCATGTGAATTAAGTGAAAAAATACAGTGACATAAAATAAATGATGTTATGTATTAAAATTATTTTATTTAATTTTCTCTGTTTTTGTGCAATGAGGAGATATGTTTTTATTCATGAAGAATTTTTGTACTTTTATAAAAAATTTAAAATTCTAAAGGAAACACATTTTTATTTGTTTTGCAAGAAAAAAAAATCAATTTTTTCAAAATGAATTCAATTCATTCTTGTTTGTAGGATTAGTATCACACATCAACTAAGCATTTTTGGTGCTTCTTTCTAAAATCAATTATTTTTCCCCACAAATTAATGAATAAAATTTTAAACTAATTTTAGATGGTGGCATTTATTTTGAGCAAGTATCTAAATATTTTATAGAAATAACATACTGAAAATAGTTTTATTATAATTTCAAAAATAAGATATCCCCTACCAAATGACGATTTGACTTTTCGTGAGTTCTAACTACAATGAACATTTTACCTTGTCTGGCAATTATTATTGTTGTTAATATTATTATTTTGAATGAAATGATAAGACGAAAGAAAAGTTTCGGACGTAATTTGAAAGACCATGAAACAAAATTAACATTTCAAGAGCAAACAATATTTAGATTGAATAATGGATCCCCCTTAAATAAAAGAGAATATATAAGGTCCTGATAAGAGAGTAAAAAAGGAATAAATTGGTAGGTTACAGAAAAACTTGATTTTCTTTTCTTTTTCTCTTTTTTAATGCTCTATGTGGCTTTCAGAAGAGTGTCAGGGTCAGATAACCTTTTTTTTTTGCTTTCATGGAAGACGCAAAATTTTCCAGTGTACTCGAATAATCAAGTTAACTTTCGACCGGCGTCATAAAATTAGCTCCCTCAAAACGTATTTTAGGAGTTGATCAAAAAGGCTTTAGAGTGACAGTAAATCGGAACATTTTATTCCTTTTCATATTTTTAAAGACTTTTTATTGTTTCATTGTTTTTGGACTTGTGAAAGAAATTCATCAAACAAGCTGTGTGCGTTACTAAACTTGTGCAATTGAGATATATATATAATTCTTTTTGGATAAGTGCGGGATTCTTGCAAATGTGGCTTATGTACAAAAAAAAAGAGCTTTTAAAGACAGGAGAAATTGACTATTCGTAGAATTGGAATCTTAAAGCATCTTTTTAAAAATCTTATAAACAAGTTTTTAAAAATGAAAGCGATAAGTACCGCAAAATGAATGTGTACTCCTTGTAATACATTATCATTCTTAGTTTAAAATGTTATATTTTTATGTCGTAAGGATTTTGTGTAATAAATTGGTTTTTTATTCATATTCAAGATAAGACACTTAAAAAAGTGATATATTCAGATTTAAGCCATATTTCAAAACTAAAAGTATTTGTAACTAAATATGTTTGATAAATCTCTCTCTTTTCATTGTTTCATATTAAACAAAACAATATTGTTGATGAATCTGTTACATGACACACAAGGAAACGAATGAATATCGCTTTTTATTACTTCAGTTTATTTCTACTAAAGTTGTGCCGATATGTTCCAGTTTTCCTGTAATTAGCTGCAACGTGATATTAGTAGTTAATCTTAAAATTGAGCAAAAAGTAGATTTTTAAATTTCAAAAAAATATTTTTTAAGAATGAACAATTCAATGTTTCTTAACAAAACTTTATTTTTAAATATATATTTACCTGTTGATGTATTAGTTCACCAATTTTTTAGAATGCTTTCAGGGCCGTAGCAATTCCTATCTTTTTTTCATTTCTGTTTTGTTATTCGAAGTTATTAAATACCAATGTAACTGTATTTAATACCTTCGAAAAACAAATATTCTCTTCCCGATTCTTTTGATTATGTTTACCAAATCATATTTTCAATTATAATAATTATAGCGTTTTTCCTGCATTTGGTGGGAAAAGATCCTGTTTTATTGAACCGAGAACATAGATTTTTTAAAAAAGTGTGTCTGTGATGTGATGAACAAGACTGCTCTAGATGTTGTATGTATTGCATTTTTTTAAAAAAGATACGAAATAGTATTCATTTTAAAAATTTAAAAAAAAATTGGTTTTTTTACCATATAAACTGATATGCGGACATCACATTCATAACGTACAAAACGTTTATTATTTTTCAGAAGTTACGGTTTTTATTTGAAGAGTCAACCGTATCTCTCTTATACTGTTTTGTAAATTCGTCTATCTCAATTCACATTGTGTCGTTTCCTTTTAAAAATCAAGCAAATTTGTACGATTTAAAGTATAAGATAATTAAGTTAATGTATTAATTTTAGAATTTTTTAAGAAAAATTCTTAGAAGAAAAGAGTTAAATTTTACTTTTTAGTATATTTCTTATTATAGATGCTTAGTGCTATCGTGATTTAATTTTGATTTTTCATGTGTCGAGATATGTTTTCTCATATCAATAATAGTTTTTTTAATGTTTATGTTTACAATCGATTGTGTGTGTAAGACGCGTCGTAATAAATAATTTAGGTGGACTGTTTTGGGTGCATTGAAATTAGAGTAAGCATTCTCAATGTGCTCAAATATAACGTTAGGAAAAACGCTCCGATTTTATTAATGTATCATTTTTGTCTTAAGTATCACAGAATTTTCTAATATATGTATAAATCCTAGCTTATGACTCCTTAATTAAAACTGGCATGTATTTATAAGGCAGTATTTTTCTTCATTCCATCTTTTAAATTGCTGGTGATATTTTGACCATTTTTGAAGTTTCAATGATTTTTTACAGCTAAAATTGTTTTTAAGATTTATAAAAAAATACTTCATAAATTCCTAACTTAAGAGTTAACTAATATTTAATGGCTTCCTTGTCAATAATTTGCGTATTCACCTTTATTTGTTTTTGTGCTGTGGTAAGCCGCTAATTTAATGTATAACTGTTTTTAATAGTTTACAACAATTATCAAGCATGTTTTTAGTAATCTCAAAGCATTTCCAAGTCATATTTTACAGGCTTATTATATCTGATTTAGTAATTTTTAGGTCATTACTATTTGTGAAGGTACTTGTGAGGAAGGTTCAACACACACTCATATTTGATTAGAAATGAGTGAAGTAATTCACTAGCGACTGTGTACTGTGGTTCTCAATAAAATTCTTAATTATATCCATTATGCAGAAAATTGTCATCATAAATTTTTAAAAGCTGTTATATAACTATTTTTGAGATTATATTGTACATTTATAAATCAATGAATTCCTTCAAATCTAGTTAAGTTGTATGCACCAAGACCTGTGTTCTGTATCAAAATTAATAGTTGCGTATGTCCAAATTCGATGACAGGAAAACAGCTTTCTACTAGGTAAACAAGAAAATACCCTTTCAATGATAAATAAAAATCTTAAAAGTGCAATTAATTATTCCTCCATTTGATACTATTTTTGAGTCATTTATAATTAAAAGCTTTTGGAAAAAAATCGGATGTAGAATACAGATACATTTATCAATTTTTTTAAATTTAACATTTTTTCAAAAATACAAATAAAGGTTTTGAGTATGAAACTATTATTATTTTAAATATTTTCATGATAAAAAATGATTTTTATAGTAATTTTTTAACGGAATTTTCTAACTGAGAATTTTTCTATTAATAACCACTAATTTAAATCTAAAAAAAATTGCTTCATTGTTTCTCTTTTATCTTTTTTTTATTAAAAAAAGCGGCTATATTATCGTTTTATAATGTTTTTTATATTAAATCTGAAATAGTCCAATATAATTACACTTTCAGTGTTTTTATTTACATTATAGGGACAAAAATGAACAGAGATTCAGTGATTATCTAATATAGTATTCCTGCTCAATTTGTATACGATTTTCTTACATAGAAAAAGAAAAACACAGTACTCCAAAGGGAAAAAAACTCCTTTTTCCAGGAAACTTAGGAATGTTATGCTGAAATGAAAAATAATAATAAGTGGATATAACTATGGCCTAACATCCATAGAGAAGTGTGCCTCGTAGATAAACGGCCTTGTGTGTGTGCCGATACGGGCGAGTGACTTTCTACGTATTTGTAATATCTGTAGTTTTCTCTGGAATGTTTTTTAAAACCTTACATCTTATATCGATAGGTTAAGTCGTATAAATAACAGTTAAGTCACACGAAGATAATAAGGTTTGTTCCTTCCCCCTCCCCCGTTCATTTGAAATCTAAGCAAAATTTTCGTGTATGGACGAATAAACAACAAACAGCACTGAAAAGAGATGAGTAACATTTTCTTAAAAGAAAGAACAGAGGGAAAAGAGACTGCTATAAACTAGTGAATTCCGCCCCCCTTCTTTGCGCCGTCTGAGGTCGAATTTTTCAAAATGTTGTTGATTTTACTCCAGCAACTTAGTTAAACTAGAGAATAATTGTGTTGCAGTAGATGGTTCTTACATCGATAAATCTTATCTCACAGCGTCATTTTCCATCTCTCAACTGGAATATTATTTTTAAGAAAAAAACATTTCGAGTTAAAATACATAACTTAAATGTTTTAAAAAGAGATTTTGGGTTCTAATAAAAATAATGCCCTTATTAATACTATCTCATTTCCCCTTTCAGTTTGGAGAGTAATCATATGTTTTGAAAGAATAGAGAATCTTCTAACAGTTATATTAATAGGTTTTAACATTACTTATATGACCCATAATTTGGATTTATTGGTCTTACATAAAAGTCATTTACGCTACTGATAGAAATAACATTTATTATTACTACAAAGTATTAGTTACTCTTTTAAATCTTATCACAAATTTTTTGAATCGTCTTTCTCTTCAATATCATAGCTATGTAGTTAATTGATTATTCTGAGATATGTTATTAAAACAGAAATGGGAAAGTCAAATACGTTTAAAGATATATTCTTGGGTAAAAAAACTGTGAATATATTCACTGAAAATATTTCATAAATTGTGATCAGCAGAATAATTTATTTATCACTTCTATAGTATTGGAAAATGTCATCTCTTCAAACCATTCAAAATTACTAAAATCAGAAAATCTGTATAATTATCACGCATTGAAAGTCGTTTCTGATTTTGGAATAGCTTTTTACTCTCACTGCATTGCTCTCACATAAAATTAATGAAATGAAATAAAATTAATGAGGAGAATAGTGCTAACTAACTTAGATGTGTTTTGTTTTATGAGAATTCTTATCCATTGCGTGTATAGAACTTTTTTACTCATTATATAATAGAATTTTCTCTCACCTTAATACCCAAAAGACAAAAAAGTATTTTATTGTGTTTCTATAGTAATCCTTTATTATTTGTTAAGAGGTTTATTTCATCTGGGCAAAAAAGTGCAGCAAGAGCGAAAGAGAAAGGAGTACAATTACCCTTACTTAACCTGAGCTCGTTTCCTGAAAACATTTTCTGAAAACTCTTTAACCTTCCACAACTAAATTCTTGGAGCTGTTGTTTTCCTTTTACATCTGCTTGTTTTTACTTAAAAAAATTGAATCGTTTTTATTACGTTTGGCTTCAACATTTTTGGAACTAACAATGCGAGGAGCATGGTGAGTTGAAAACATTTATACCCGCGCTCTACAAACTGTTGATCTTTTTTTTTCTCTTAGTTTTAACTAGCTGTATTTTTAGGGTAAATAAACTCTTGACTTGATACAAACAAGCATCACAAGTAGAGTCATTTAACAGAACACATTATCGGTGTCATCAAACTCTTATATGAGTAGCTCTTATGCGAGGGCTTGAAATGAGAAAGTTTATTGACTTAGTTAATTTAATTAAATTTTTTTAGCTTAAAATCTTAAAAAATAATACCAAGCTGTGATGTTTCAAGTTAAAAAAGGATCTTGATTCAGGATAATTACTAAGCCAAACAACATGTGTTCTTTCGAGAATAATCTTAATTTCAATTTTCTTTTAACACTTCAAAATATCCCCCCCCATCATATTTTTACGTATTTTTTTAATCACAGTTTAATTTATGTGTAATCCATATATAAGCTCATACCTTGCGATAGAGTACATAAATAATTAACTTTTGGCAGACAATGACCATCTGTAGGTCCAGCGCATTGCTACGAAACATTCATATGGTATATAAAGCAGAGATATTTCAATGGTAACTTCCATGTGTCCGTCGATCACATAGATTGTACCAATGTTTCGCTGACGGATTCACGAACAGTATGAGCCACTTGAGAGAGGATGTGCAATTGGTTTAAATCAGATAGGGGGGTCAAATCGCACGAATGTTCAACAGTTTTATCGAAGCATCATTTAATGTTGGTAGAAATGGGTGAACGATGACTGCATAAAGCCTCAACAAGGTAGTAATAAATCACAAACGACAGCAAAATTAGGATTGAGTGATTTCTCAGCCCCTGACACATTTTTGTCAACGATCCATCGTGTATCCGGGACAACAGTTGTGACAAATCTATACGGAACTTTATCACTAACCTTCTGAGACGTCTTTTTTAGGGAAATTTAATTCCCTACCTATTTACCTATTTCCAATGAACTCCAAAAAGAGGACAGGGATTCCTTATTATATGCAGATTAGATAAAGTATTTAAGTCAAACGGAATAGTAAAGTGAGAGTCAGTAGGAGAGGGAGATTGAAGCAGGAAGTTGTAATAGTGAAGTTAGAGATTTGTTATTGAAAATTTCTAGGTGGATAAATTAGGCACAGGAAGAGCTGAGATTCAGTGTGGTAAATATTGATTTATAATTAAAGGCTCATTAATGTTTCATATTAGGAGTGAGATTAAAGTTAAATGTTCAGCAGGAACATTATTGAATATAATTCTGGGATCTCTTATTGCGGTAATCTCTGCGTGATCGATATTCTAATTGCTAATTAATTGGATCATTAAATATTTAAGTTAATATAAAGGAAAGTCCCTTTTAAACCTCATAAAGCTATTTTGATTTATTTGTTATTAAAAGTCTTTGATTCTATTTGGGAAGGATAACCAAATAAAGAAAGTTATTCATAAAAATGGCTACTGGTTCTTCTTTGACTCAAAATTATTCTCGTTCTCAAAGTGAGATCCAAGGGGATCTTCACAGTGACCTCAATGATCAATGATGGCAGGCTCAGTGAACGAAGGCTTAGAAAACATAAGACATTGCGACAACTGCCCTTCAGCGTTGCACATTGCTAGGAGCGTTTGCAGTAGTTCCGGGTGTTTTCAACTAGGAATCTTACGGACTGGAGGAGAATATATTTCCGATAACCAGCAAAGGTGTGCCTGGAGCTGTCAGGACAGTGGTGGATATTCACCTGATTTTATCGTCCGTCACACAGTTCGATAACTTGGAGTTGTGGTATAGGGTGTCATGTAATTTAATAGCTTTGTTTGTAATCCATAACAGTCGTTCAGTAAGGCGGTAGACTAGATTCTACGCCTTGTAGTGTTATCCTTCCTTTTAAGGTTCCTTTGGCCTCCTTTTCAACAGGAAATAACCGACTGGCCGCCCACAGTATGCATTTATACCACTTGGCTAGGTGCTTCTCCAAATACAACCTCTCTGATCGATGCAATAACAAGATCTCTCGCAATGGAACAAGTTTGGATTCTGATAAGCGGGTGTCTCCTACCACCTCTGGATCTGGAACGTTTGTGGATAGCAAGCAACCTCTATTGAGGTTACAGTCAATGTTCAACCGGATAATAGCCCGCATGAAGGCCAAAGGTGGAGCAACACATTATTTATTTATATTTTTGCTATTTCTTGAATATAACATTTAATTCCTATGATACTGTTAGCGTTTCTTTTTCATTACATGTGTATCGCATCTACAGATTCTGTCTCCTTTGTGTACTCGTCGTTGGTACTTTTTTTTTGTTAGCGTAAGTTAAGTTATATGTATTAACAGGAATTTATGTAAGGCAGATGTTCATATATTAATGAGGACAAGACATATGCCATGTTACCTTTAACTGGATTCAACCAGCATTAATTGAAGTTTATTAGCATTTTAGAATGATGCTGGCAGGAAATGTATAAAAGTTTAAATGGTCTTTTGTGTAATGTAACAAAAGCAATATGTGTTTGGTCCGTCACCGCCATACAGATGAGTTGCCTGTCGCACCGTGGTGATGTCATATTGTGTGACTATAGTCAGGGTTTCGAGTCTGGCTTCTCATGGTTGATCTCTTTCACACATGCATTACAGTTGCGGCATTACGTTCCATGCGAGTGGAGATTTCACGATACGGAAGTCCACTCTCAGAAAAGACCGATCATGCGGCTACGTTCGAATTCCATTAGTTGTTCGTGTGACACTGCGTTTTTGTCCAGAGATATTGACTTCTAACTAATCATTTTTTGCGATCAATTTATGCTGCATACATTTCAAAGCACCTTTACAATGCTTTTTACATACTGAGTATTTGAAAGTGGAGGCTAAGCCTATGCATGCGTGAACGCTTTGTAATTCTAATAATTTGCATATCTTAATATACTTAGCATGTTTTGCGAGTTTCGTTTAACTTGCAATATTCTTTCATAATGTTGCATTTTTAAAAAATATATATAGTAGTGTATATATTTAAGTCTCACTTTCTAAGAATAATTTTATTATTAAGTAACTAAGATTGTTTTATGTCGTTTTATAACTAAAGATAGGGCTGAATCCCTAGATGGCGACACTAGGATAGACAGATCGTCAAATTAAAGTGTCACAAATTCGAGACAATGTTTGACACCCGTTTTAATGTTGAATTCCCGTTGTTGTTACTAATGTGTCACCTGATCGGCAAGTGCTAGGTCGAGGGCCACGAAATTCATCACGGCAAAGGGCTAGATTGTACGCCTGTCGGTAGTTCGTAGCCTTGAGCATCATGCAGGTGACAGTACGTTTTGGCTCGGTTCCACCCCAATTTTGAGGAAGAGCACCCTGGGTCAGGGGTCTCTCACTTCTCTTCCTCTTCCACCAACCCCACTGGAGGACTTGTGGCTCGACGGCTATTTTGAGTAGCCCCCATGCCGCAAAGGCACTGTGAATTTACGAACATCCATGCCTTTCCCAAGATTCGAACCCATGCCCTACGGCACAGAAGTCAGCGTCGCTAACCACTATACCGAATGGGTTTCCGTTTAACGAGCCAACAGTTTGCTGAAGTGATCTAAGTAGATAATGAAGCAATGTGGAAAAATTTAAACAAAATAATGTCAGAGGTGAATCGTTTAGTTTTTATTAACATCGCACACACTACCCGCCAACAGGAAGGTTGTTGTCGATTGACTTTGTAATTTTAAACTACGGCCAAGTGACGAGGACAATACCTGAGCTGGCACCTATTTCTCCGAACTTGCACACCACACTAATATAGGAATACTAATATCACATCATAATTGCAGGGTGCGATCTATTGATCTTACTTTAGGTGATTGAACCTTCCGTTCCACAAACGTACTCGTTAGACAACTAGGTTGAAAAGTAATTTCCCTCGGACCAATTATTAAGAGTTTTTGTTCCTGCCGTTGCTTGTTGTGATACGTGAGAGAGGAAGTCACCTCGACCTCTTAAAGAGAAAAATTCTTTTATTGAGGGATTTTCTGATAGGGATTGAGGAATTTTCTTCACTGTTTAGTGAAGGTTGTTTTTCCAGTCATTATTCATTCCTTTTGTATTGATCATCGTTTGAAATGTTTTTTTATTGTGGTCATTGGCAGTTTGAGGTAACGAGTGTATTTGAGTAAACACAGCAGCCTTTTTTTTCACGTTGAATTTCAGGAGGAGTTCTGTAGTAGATAGACTCTCCACAGGGGTAATACTAGACTGTGCTCGGTTTTCTTAAGTAAGTCGCAAGCTATTGGGTCTACCAGGATGACCTTGGTAACAACGATTTTTTAGGGGAGGCAAGTTGATTTTAACTGATCATCTTTGAATTTGTAGACATGTCCTTTGTTGCGATTTGTGACGTCTTAGATAGCGAGAAAGGAACTCACCCATAGTCTAGAAGTGAAAGGCTTTTATTTCTGTTACTCCTCGTTGCTATGTGCAGGAGAGAAACTCCTCAAAATTGTTCAAGAATATGTTTTTAAAAGTTCTTAATAACTAATTTTAAGAGTATTTGGATATAAATCCAACTTTTTTTTAACACGCTTTCATAAGTTTCACTTGTATGTGTGATGGAATCTTTGAAGTCGATTTTTACCCCCTTTAAAAGGTCAGATTAATTCGAAATTTTGCGCACCCTTGTCAAGGACTAATGACAATACAATAATTTCATGATTTTGTTTCATTGTCCTGATCAGGATCCTCATAAAAAAGGATTTTAAGGATTTCTACATTTGGCGACTGATTCATTATATCGTTTCCAGATTTGACGACTAAAAGATTAAGGAGTAACCTTAAAACCGCAAATAGGCTTTTGGTTAATACAAATAAAACAAAAAAAGTGTTCTTTATGTGAAAAAGGGTAAGGGAGATGCGTAGTTTTTCTGAAAATGGAGAAAAAAAGACTCGTGCTTGTGAATAAAAATAATTTATGTTCTTAATGCTAATTATTTTTTATTTTTATAAAATATATTTATACGTTTAGAAGTTTAGAAGTGATGATACGAATTAACATTATAGCAATACGTTTAAAAGGTGATAAATTTATGTTCTAACTGCTAAATATTTTTTTATTTTGATAAAGCAATATGTTTAAAAGTGATGATACGAATTAACATTATAGCAACACATTTAAAAGGTGATAATACAATTGACATTTAATATTTCTTCTTAACACACTTTTATTAGTTAGACCTGTATCTATAGAGACAGAATCTTTGAAATATAACGATATTGTACTCATCCGAGGCGCCGTAAACAGAGAGAATAAATACCCTTCAGACCCATTAATTAATATCCATTGAAGATCAAGACTAATTCCAGCAGCCACATAATTCCGGCTCCAAATATCAAAATCAAGGATAAATTCAACAAAGAATAAATGATAATTTTAAAAACTAAAAAAAGAGGCTTTTATTGTTGATCGAACTAAAAAATGAAAAATAAATGATAGTTTTTTAAAAAAACTAAAAAACACGCTTTTATAGTGAATCGATAGCTGAGCAGAGATTAGCTTAGGGAGGTATTTTCAAAAATGGACCCTCAAGAGCTAGGGTGAGCATTACGTCGATCGCGATTGACCGGTGGACCGCCAAGATATTTTGGGGTGACCACCTGAAGATTAGCCTTCAGTAATTGTAAACCGAAATATTTAAGATTGGCTGACAGTATGCAGACTAAGCCTTCTACTGACTATAACAAGGAAAACTAACTTTTGGTAAAAATGTTTTATTTTTTAATGCACTTTCAATTATTTGATAATAAATGCATCATTTGATATTATTTTTGTGGCTATTATTATTATGTTTGTAACTTGCGTTTTTCTTTAAACGCAAATTTTAAAGTGTTAGTTTTTTTTTTTTAGTTCTATAGGTAAGTACACACACATATTCCGTATTTATTATTTAGTTATAATAAGTATTGTAGACCTTTTCCTTACCTCAACACACCTACGACACTGGGTAGAGGCGCACACAAGAATTTTTCTTCGAAGGGCCCAGGGTCGAAAGCCCAAAACGCAGCAAATATGTATTTTTTTATTATTATTTATTTTCCAGATTATCGGGGGGAAACAATAAAAAATACTGAAAAAATAATTAGCATTAATTAATAAAATTAATTGGTACTAACAAATAATGAAATTGTACGTATTATATACATGGAATTATAATCAATGGGGAAAAAATCAAGGGCTCTGGGGGAGGGTGCGGATCTATGGACCCCCTCTTCCCTTTGTGTTCGCCACTGATATTGAGTAGACCTCAACACCTTGAAAAATTAGAAGTAGCCCGTTCCCTGGAAAAATCTGCCCACCCCTACTCAAGAGTGTTACGGGGAGTTATAAATACGAAAAATCCTTTTTATCAGCTATTAGATCTACATACTTAAAATTTCACAAAGGTGTTTTTCTTTCTTTCTTTTTTTTGGTCATTTTCAGCTGAGATATGCAAAAAGCTTTTTTTTGTTTAATTTACAATTCACATAACATTAACTCATTAAAAACTTCTTTATCCTTCAATCTATGTTGTTTAATTTTTCAGTTCACCCGTGCGAAGTACGGGTATACCAGCTAGCATAAGAATAAAATGATGAACGAGAAAATGAATGTCATTTTGGTAAAAACGTGGGGTACTTTGTACTACGTTTTTACACTAATTCAGCATTTCGGAATAGAACTCGTAAGAAATTATAACAATTAATGTAAAACACCCCATGCTTTTATCCCAATGGCATCAATTTTCTCGTTAATCATTTTATTCCTATATTAAGAATTATTATTATTTTTTTTTTACTTTTTAGTTCAATTCACTATAAAACCGTGTTTTTTAGGGGTTTTTTTTATTTTACTAGGCCTTTTTTAACTGATTTTGAAATAACACAATACAAGAATTTAACGAATTTTTTTACACGATTTTTTTTTTGTTATTGTACAAATTTCAAAAAAAAGGAAAAAAAAAAAATTTTTTTTGAAGACTCGTGCCCTTTGGATGCAGACAATTTGAACGAGTTTATGAACAGTTCTGTGTGATAATAAAGAAGTCAGGTGAAGTTAAGCTATTAACAGCTGAATTAATGCGCGAGGGTTTAAAATTTGCTGTTGTTGTTTCTAATGCCACCTGTCTGACGTAGTCAGATCGAGGCCCACGAAATTCATCATGGCAAGGGGCTAGATGTATGCCTGTCATTGGCCTTAGCCTTGAGCACCAAACACAGATAGGTGACAGTACGATTTAGCTTGGTTCCACCCCAATTTTGAGGGAGAGCACCGTGGGGAAAGGTCAGGGGTTTTCCACCTCTCATCCCTTGCCATCAACCTCACGAGAGGACTTGCGGCTCGACGTCTGTTTAGAGTACCCCCATGCCACGCGAAGGCACTATACATTTTCAAACAT
Source organism: Trichonephila clavipes (assembly GCA_019973935.1). Lineage (NCBI taxonomy): Eukaryota > Metazoa > Arthropoda > Arachnida > Araneae > Nephilidae > Trichonephila > Trichonephila clavipes. The sequence goes on from BMAU01016919.1 coordinate 13,664, forward strand.
CCATCTTCACCGGGATTCGGACCCAGGCCCTACGGCACAGTAGTCAGCGTCGCTAACCACAATACCAGATGGGTGTACTTAAAATTTGCTACAAGCATTTTATTGTTCAATATCCTGACATAAAACGTGCATTCAAACCAAGCACTTAGTTCGAAAATTTCGATGTTCATTTTTAATATTTCGTTTATTTGCTCAATCTTTTTTTTCAAGGACGTGCTGAACAGGAGGAATATATAATTGAAGAAGGTGAAAAAACAATATATATAATTGTGAAAAAAGATTTTCGACTAATTAAACATTTATTAAAAATATTTAAGCTTTTTTCCACACATTCTCTTGCTATTTATGGAAGATGAAAGTACTAACAGCCGCACAAATCATCTTCACAAGACACCCTTGCGATAGAAAGTGCTGCATATTTCGTTTATTTGTACTACCACTATAGGTTTTGATAAGGAGATATTAAACATGATGAGCCAAAAAAAATAACTGTATTGTCCTTGCCCCATTTACTGTTCAAACAGTGCTTGCCTGACCTCTGCCATGTGTCGTAGAAAATACTTGTCTGTACTAAAGGGTGTTTTTTTAGAGGTATAGAACTTTAAATTGCAATAAAACAATGATGTATTATTCGATTGACATGAATTTTTTTTTATTCGAAAGATAATCTTGTGGCATTACATTCTAAATATGATTTCTGGCATCTGACTGCCACGGCTGGCTCGGATGTAGTCCAATCTGGACGTCCAATTTTCGATGACTTTTTCCAACATTTGTGGCCGTATATCGGCAATAACACGGCGAATGTTGTCTTCCAAATGGTCAAGCGTTTGGGGCTTATCCGCATAGACCAATGACTTTACATATCCCCACAGAAAATAGTCTAGCGGTGTTAAATCACAAGATCTTGGAGGCCAATTCACAGGTCCAAACCGTGAAATTAGGCGGTCACCAAACGTGTCTTTCAATAAATCGATTGTGGCACGAGCTGTGTGACATGTTGCGCCGTCTTGTTGGAACCACAGCTCTTGGACACCATTATTGTTCAATTCAGGAATGAAAAAGTTAGTAATCATGACTCTATACCGATCACCATTGACTGTAACGTTGTGGCCTTCATCGTTTTTGAAGAAGGATTCCACCAGCCCATAAAGCGCACCAAACAGTCAGTTTTTCTGGATGTAACGGTGTTTCGACATACACTTATGGATTAGCTTCACTCCAAATGCGACAGTTTTGTTTGTTGACGTAGCCATTCAACCAGAAGTGCGCTTCATCGCTAAACAAAATTGGCTTATGAAAATCGGGAACAACGGCAATCTCGTTTTGGGCCCATTCGACGAATCTACGCCTTACTTGATGATCGTTTTGATGAATTGCCAAACCAAACTGCGAATAAATCACTTGACAGCTGTTAAATCGGTCGCCATCTTGGAAAGTAATGCCAACTTAAACTTCTATACCTGGGAAAAAAACACTCTTTAGTTGCCTGTAAAGTGGTTGAAATGTTTTCTGTGTGATCGGGTATTGCTCTATTTGGAAATCTCTCTCTTGTAAAGTCTGAACGCTTTCCCCTCATTTACGTTGGCGGATCTGCAATAATGCTTATTGGCCTTTTCAGAATTCAAATATTGCTCTTTCTCTGGCAAGGAGGAGCAGTCAAATGAAGAGTTATGCAAAACGCGAAGTTGGCAGAAACTCTTTCATAGACATTCTCCGTCTTGCTGAGATTTGATTGGTAGAGAAGCTTCTATTGATTTGTATTTTATGTGTGACTGGGTAAGAAATACGAAAAAATTTCTATCCTTTTAGTGAAGCTTCGAATCAGTTTCTTTTAGGATTAGGATCTAAGGGGCTTTTCAGGCACACATGATGCTCTCTTCAAACTGGTTGGGGTTTGCCTTCAGACCATACATTTTACTAGGAATTTTATTTATTTTGAGGACATTCATCTCTATTTCCAGTTTGAACCACATTTTCAGATTCACCCTGCAATATATACGAAGGTGTGCAAAAAAATTGTACCATTCTCATTGATGTGTATAAACTTGCAGAATGTTTTGAAGGATAGAAGAGTATGAAATCACATGAAACTAGTCTCTCTATTTAGTAAAAGGATCACAGAATAAAGAATTGTAATGTGTACGTCTAAGGGGAGGATATTGTAAGATGACTTCTTTTCTGCAGCTGTCAAGTGCATCATTTGAATATCTGTATTTTGAATTTCATCCCATTTGGACCAAAAGAACAGATCCCACAGAGCCCTCTGAAGTGGGCAACTTATTTCTTGCTAACACTGCATATGTTATAATTTGGAAAATTGTTTTATGCTTTAATGATTTTAATTATTTCAGTTGAAAACCATTTACGAGTTCAAATTTCTTTTTAATATCGAAATTCGGTTGGGGGAAAACTTGAAAAATATTAAGATATTTTTAAGGATCTCAGTTTAGAATAATATATTTATAAAAATATATTACTTATTTTTGTAAACATTGGTGGCTAAATACATTTTGGGGATCAGTGGTGGTGATTTCCAAACTATTTTTCCATTTCTATACTTTTTAACCTAAATTTTGGTTTTATATTTTAGGACAAATATGCTACAATTATTTTGTTGACAAATATGCTATAGTTATTTTGTTTTGACAAATACGTACAGTTATATTAAAACCATTCCTTTTGTCATAAATAAAACATTTTTTAATGTTATTATTTTCATTGTAGAAAAAAATTCAGCTTTTTGTTGGATTTTAAAATATAAGCACTTCATCTATCATCTGTAATTATCTATATATGCACTTTTTTTTCTCTTCAGAGAGTATAATGTTTAATAATTGGGGAATTCATGTTGTAAGTTTTTTCAACTCTTGCGTTTTCAAAAATTTTACTTAACCCATTCGCTGCGTAGTAATTTTATCAAAGTAGGTTCAAAAATTGCGTATGATTTTATTACGTATTTCAAACCTACATATTAAATCTACATTTTAGAGTTAAAATATACAAAAAATTTTTGTTAAAGAGTTTTTAATTTAAAATATAGAATTAGATCATCAAAATATAAACATAAAAACATAAATTAAAACATAAACGAGCAGCATGGGTTGCACAGCTAAAAAGTCGGGAAAATGCATACCCGTAGAAATCGCGGGTTGTTCAAATTTTGCTACAACTATGTTGCCCGTAGAAATCGAGGATGCGCGAAGGGGTTAAGTGCTTATGACCCTGAATTTAGCAATGCAGGCCTCTCTGGAATGTCCACCCACATTTATAGACGCCTCAATTAAAAAATAGAAAATTCTGCATTAATTTTATACCGAAGTGTCAAAAGTCATGGGAAACCTTCTGAAATCGTGTACCGTATCGTAATGCTTTTCTCGGCGAGGTACAGAAACTAAATATAGCATTGACTCAATAAATCCTTAAAATTTTTCTGAATATGTATTCAGCCCTGCTGATTCTACAGCTTCCCATAATTGCGAAAGCGTTGCCGATGCTGGATTTTGTGCAAGAGCTGACCCGGTCATATTCCATATACATTCGATGAGATTCCGAAGTTATCCAGAATGATCCTCACACGAATCATGAATGCTGATGACTCTGCTCACCATGATTCTTAAAAATTCCATCGTTTCTTGGTTATGTGAAATCTATGGATGCAAATGGCTTTCACGTGGCTTAACATAACCATTTCCATCAATAATTGGTTTATTTTGATTAGAGGACCCATTCCACACCACACATACTCATATGCGATGTAAAAACAACACCACCTCGCTAAGTGTCTTGTTGACAACTTGCGTTCATGCCATCACTGGGTCACCTCGAACCCTGCCATCAACTTTTGTCAAAGAAAATAGTGACTCATGTGACCAGGAAGGTCTTTCCAGTCACACACACACATCTACATCGAGCCATTATTTTCACGAATCCATTGGAGGCACTGCAACCTATGAAGGACTGTTAGTAAACTATCCAGTCAGTCTTCTATTACCATATACCATCAACGCCGAATTTTAATTCACTGTCGTCTCAGTAATGCATGTCGTACGTCCCATATTGATTGTTATTCTTATTGAACACAATATTGCTTTTCTGGTAACCTTAACTACTCTGTGCAGACATCGCTGGTCGCTGTCGGCCGCTATGTTGCCCGTGGGGGAAGATGATGCCTGATATTTTGTACATTCCTAGCAATATCTTGATACTGTGTATCGCAGAATGTTGAATTCCCTAACAATTTCCGAAAAGGCATGCCCCATGCTTCTAGCTCCAACCAACATTTCGAGCGCCACGTCTGTTAATTCCTTTAGTGAGTCATAATTGCGTCAGGAAACCTTTAACTTGAATTAATTGAATACATATAAAAAAAAGCATGTGCACACAATACTTATTTATTCGTTTCTTACGCGAGGCTACTGCCATCTAGCTATTTGTATATTGTTATCCCAAAAGCTTTATCACCTCAGTAAAATATTCTCTACCCAATTCACAATAAAATTCTCTTTTGTCAGAATTTATGCGTTAGTTTAGTATAAGTAAAATGTATTCGCTTGATCCAAAATAATAAATTTTGAAATTTAGCTAAATTACTTCAGTAAACTGTTCTCATTAAAGTATTTTAATATGCTATTAGATTTTTAAACACCATAACAAGATTCATGACTAAAATTTTTTTTATGTATTTTTAATAGAAATTACTTCGTAAAGAAAAATTACATTTCATTCTGATAAAGTTAATCAACAAATTTAAGACTAAGCCAGTCTCATATCTTTCCCAGTGTGAATATCTTGGTAATATAACTTTAAAAATTCTTTTGTTTATAGAACAATTAGAAAGTTCTCTGGTTGTTTCTTTGAAAAAAAAACGAGTATTTATTAATTTTTAAATGTTCTTAAGGAGTTTCTAACAAATAATTATCTAGTTACGTGGAAATTTCTTTGAGTGTGCTGTGTGCTGATAATTAACTATACACTTGTAATTGATAAACAACTTAGAATGTTTTCTTAGAAAGTTTGATCTATAATTAATAATAATTCATTACCTTAATAAATACGTGAATTAAATATTTTCTATTCAAACGTATGTTGTATTTTTTAAAATTTTGTTTGAATATTTTTTAGTATTTTTTCCATTTGATTTAATGAACTTAAAAGGATTAAAACCTCATCCATCCGATTATGTTTGGATGTACATAGTTTTTTTCCCTTTCTTCAGAGAAGCCAATGATATACTAATAGAACAGAGGCAATAGTCCTGAAACTCTGAAAAGGGTTCGAGTCTTAATTCAGTTTAAAAGAAAATATTACGCCCTTTGAAGTAAAAATATTTGGATAATTAATAAAAACTTATTGCAAAAACGCATACGAAAAGCATGATTCTTTTCATCTCTCTGTGATAAATTAAATACTATATTTTTGTTAAGGTATCCTACTACGTTCGGAACCGTGATTTTGCAAAAGCGCATAAATGGATAATTTTCATGATATTTAGTGTCACTCAGATTAGAATACATGAAAAATTGTTTTAAGGACATTTTGACAAAAAAATTATTTAAATACATAAATATTTCGGCAAAAAATTAACTTAGAATATCCTTTTTTCAAAATGTTCTCCTTTTGTGAAAAATGCTTCTATTGTAAGAATATTTTGCCTGTATATAGCTCAGACCTCTGTACAGAGGCTCAACTACAAATTTTGAAAAATTCACATTATTTTCAAAGTTACAACCATTTGAAATAATTATAGGCGTTTTTTCTTAAAATTTCTTCCCTCTGTTGTCGTAAAACATGGATAAACCCACTTCTAAGTTATATACTTCAAAAATTCTGGTTGAGCCTCTGTACAGAGGTCTGAGCTATACACAGTCAACATATTATTTTAATAGAAGCATTTTTTACAAAGGGAGAAATATTTTGAAAATTGGTCATTCTATGTTCATTTTTTGTCAAAATATTGTACTTAAATAATTTTTCATTGTAATAATATTCTTAAAACAATTTTATATACATTTTCTAATATAAGTGACACTAAATATCATAAATATTATCCATTATACGCTTTTGCAAAATCACGGTTCCGAACGTAGTCGGATACCTTAATATATATTAACTTGCTTGAGGCTATTAAAAAATGTAAGTCAAACTATAAGTCAATTTTTCTATTAAAGAATCAAATCCACTCTGTACTAGAAGAATGTATTAAAAATAATACTGTTATTTAAAAATAGTAATACCAAACCGTGCAAACGTTGAAAACGAAGTACGAAGGAATAGCTATCCCACTGCATAGCATCGAATTTAGTTATTTACAGAACTCGTACCTTCAGAAAACTATTAACTTTACAGTATACACATAACCCCCACAGAATAAATGTTTGCTCGTTTTCCATTGTGTAGCAAAAAATTTTTGAAATTTTTAAATTTCAAAACAAAAAAAGAAATACTTTCTGAGATAGGTTTATTCTAGCCACTATATGTGAAAAAAAGGTAGCACAAAAATTTAATAAAAAATACTTGTAATATTGAAAATTACGCAATAATTCTAAGTTTTAAAAATGACGAATTATATATACAAAATTATTTTAAATAGCAAATATTAAGTTAAAAATAATTAATTAAAAAAATTAACATTTTAATTAATTGGACTAATTTTTCTCTGTGGGGATGGAATGATCGTATTCTGTTCCGGATCGATGTTAGGCAATTTAAATCCAAAATATGAGAACAGTGAAGAATAATGCCCAAGTGGTTTGAAATATGTGTTTGTTTAGATAGAAATTTATGTATAATATGTGTATATATATATAATGCTTGAGAATTTAAATGTATCTGATTCTACATATTTTTAGATGAACGTAAATTTAAAATATTAGTAATAATAATTAATATTATATTATCAATTATTAATAATTTATATTTTTATGACGTGTACTTAATTTTTAATAACTGCGGAAAACAGGATAAATTGTCACAAGGGTTCAAAATTAGAGAATAATTGGCAAAAAAATAATAAAATTTATTTAAATGAAAAAAATTGTGAATATTTTTCAAAAGTTTTGTAACAGATATTTTTGGCACTTTTTTGGTGTGTCGCTTTTTGAATTTTTTAATGAATTTCATACATGTAAGTTACTACACTTTACTGTAAACTTCATATACTGACATGTTGTGCTTTTGATTTAGAATAAAATATTTCAATCATTTGCTATAAATAATGATATGACGTGATCTTATAATTTTGTGTAACAGGCTGTGTTTTTATTCGGAGAGGTAATTAAAGTTAATAAAATTAGTTACATATGCCTAAATCGTAATCTATTTTCGGAATTATATATTTTGATAAAAACCATTTGCATGTGTTAATGACTTTCATTTAAACAAAATTAGTTTCTTTTTTCATCAATGCGCCATTCGCTGTTTGAAATCAATTATTAACCACATAATTTAAATGTATGTACGGAAACTTCCTGTTTTGAACATGTTGCAATGATGTTCGTAGGGAGGGGAGGGGTTTGGTGGAAGGGGTGGAATGGGATATTTGTGTGTTCCCACCCGTCTCAGTCTCAAACATGTCGTGGTCCAGGTAGCAGCGCTTTTTTGCCATGGAGGCGTATTTCTTTAACGGTCGGTCAGTGATTGCAGTGCAACGTGCCTTTCCTCGTCATTTCGATATTCCAGGAGGTTGTGTTCCTGATCGGAAATGTGTTTTAATGTGGATCTATGCCTTCCGAGCAATGGAAAATGTCTCCAAAGAAAGGAAGGACCTCCGAAGACCGTTAGAACACCTGAAAATGTGGAACGAATTCGTGTGTCAATTCATATCGATATATGATAATGATCTAACAATTCTTACTCGCTCTCCAAGAAAGGGATCTTGACAACGTGTGGTTACAACAAGATAGGGACATAGCCCACACCTCCAGGATTTCCATGGGTGTTTGAAGAGCAGCCTTCCCCGAATGATTGATGCGAGACGACATAAACTGGCCTGCGCGCTTACCTAATTTATCTCTTTCTGATTACTTCCTGTAAGCTTATCTCAAGTCCCTGATTTACAAATATCGCTTCAATACCCTGGAAGACCCACGAAGCATCTTCCGAGCCGAAATGGACAATATTCCGGTCGGTATGCTTGAAAAGGTCTGTGACGGGCTCACGCGTCTTTTCTTTAACATGTCCTTTGTGTTCTTTGGGCCAGAATTAATGGCAACTCTTTTCCAACCAAATCCAAGAAGTGAACTGTGAATGAAAGATGCAAATGAACAAGCTTTTAAATATCGGAACTTACAGTAAACGTGATGGCAGTGTAGGGCAATTGATGACAATGTATGGCAATTTGTGATAGTGGATGGAAAATGGCGGTAGTTGAATGTCCAATAGAGGAATTGTGTTTCAAGTCTGAATGAGCTTTACGTGACGGTAATTAGAAGTTATTAGTGATTGAATGTATGGAATTCAAGTTGCACACCAGTACATGCAAATAAAGACAAGATTGAGCATAAGACAATATTGATGGATTCTTCAAACTGCAATAAGGTAGGATTGACTATTTAATATTAGAATCAAAGATTGAATTAGAATCGAGTTTAGGCGGTTCAGTTATTGATAGTGGTCTGAATTAGATTTTATTATCTCTATATATATTGTGTGTTGCGTATTTTTCCATCGTAGATTCTCTCACATTAATTATTATAATTTAATTTGTTAAAGGTTTAAGTTGAATATCTTAATAAAGTCATACTAAGATAATGATTCCTTCTAGTTCTTTCGTTAATCCTACACCTCTAGCTCACGTTGACACCCCGAGAGATATTCTCCCGACGGGGGAACATCACAGGTCACTCAAGTTTTTCGAAAACGACTGCATCAGTGTATTGAAAATGGAGGGCAACATTTAACGGGCATTCTGTTTAAAACTGTGTGAATTCAAAGTTTTAATATTGTGTGGTAGGCGGAATAAAAATCGAATAAACCATGTAGTGTGCTTCATTGTATTTTCAAAACAGGAAGTTCCCACGCCCCACCCTGTAATAGCTATTATCTTCTGACCTCAACTCTCTTATTGAAGTGGGTGAATAAGAGAGAATTGATGAAGTTTGTAAGATTTCAGCTTTTTCAGTTTAACTACTGTGTCTGCATTTGTTCTGATTTTACGAAAGCCATACTGGTGTGACGGTCGTGTGAAATCATTAAATGGTTAGAAAACCTGACATTTGAACGTGGCGAAATTATACACAAAATTAGAAATGGAAATAAAACATTAAGATTAATTCGAACGTATCTATGGTTTTCTTAACACAATCGAGTTTCTCTTGAGGCGTCACTAATCTGAAATGGGGGAAAAAAAGAGTAACGGTTTTTCCTATTGTAAGAATTTTTTTTTAACTAGAGGGATTTTTTTTTCAGTTTGTGGGAAATGTTTAACACAATACATCTCTGAGAGATGTGAATGTCAATAAGCCGAAAACAAAAGAAGGAATACAGGATCGATTACTTACAACAGTTTTTGCGAAGCATGTTTATTTAGCTGAAGTATTTATACAAATCAGTTTTTTTTTCATATATCTAGTAAAGATGACTTATTGAACCCTGGCGGAGTGTTGATTTTTTGGGATTTGTGGATCGCTTTGAATTAGTCATCCGTGAAAAATGAGGTTATTTTGAATTATTAAATAAATAGAATATTAGGTATCATGCCATTCTTATCTCCAGCCAAGGACACGTAATGCGCTTGATTTGCTTGCTCGGGAAAAATAAGAACCCATATATTTTGAACACGCCCCTCTATTCACATATTCATGAACAATTGGATTTTGGTAGGTGTATTTATATTCATTGAACTTTCTCAGAAAAAAAAAAAGATGACGTCCACATATAAACTCTCGTAGAGTACGTACAACTGTCTAATGGCACCGTACTGATGATTATTTGAAATATTTGTAGTTACTAGAGAAAGTTCAACGTTTTATGTGTATCCTGACTTTAATTTGTGTGTGGACCTTACTTTACTTTATTTTAATACTTACTTTAATTTAACCAAAATTTCATTGAGTTGCAAAAAACAGGCATATTAAGTATTATATTTATTTATTCTAGTTTCAAATTGATTTTCGAATGAATTGTTTTTTTTTATTCGTAATAATTATCTGGAATTTCTATATCGAATTTGGTTAATTATTTTGACTAAATGGGGTGTCGGAACTCATGCTACCTTGGAAAAGTAAAAAACTTTAGGCATTTTATATAAACATTCTCAAAAATGATCGAATTCGCATTTCCCCCGAGAATATTCCAGGAAAGAACAACAAATCTGAGTATAGCGTAGTGTTTAATTTGATTTGTTTTGACGTTATTTTTTAATATAGCACATTATATTTTTGTACACATACACATACGAGATCTTATCGTCTTCCAATCTTGTTAGGTATTGTAACGAATTCGATATTCATGAATATATGTCTAGATACTTAATCTTTTTTTGTGAACCACGTTCAATAAACCATTAGTTACCACTAAATAATAAACAATAAAATATTAATACTACTACTATAACTTTCTAAAGAAAACTGAGTGTCCGCGGTAGCCGAGTGGTATAGGTATCGGATCGTGGCTTGCCTTGTCACGAGTTCGAGCCCAGTACCACTAAAGACCCGCCGTGTAGGGCAGCGATGCACGTTAAATCTGTCGAGAGCTGAAACGTCCTCCCGTTGGTGTGGTGTGGTAGTTAGGAGAGGGGGTGCCAGCTCAGGTGTCGTCCACGTCACTTGACCATGGTTCAAAATTACGTGGTCCGTCGCCAAAAGCCCTCGTGTAGCTGAACAGTGCGACGTTAATATTCAATCAATCAATCTAAAGAAAACTGATTTCAGTTGGTATTGGAGAACTCACAATCAAAACAACTCTTATAATTTTTACCCTCCCCCTTTTTAAATTTGAAAATTGTATTACATTAATATTTTATTAAATATTCGGCTGTGTTCGGCTCTTACTTAAATTTTGGTGTATCATACATAATATGTATTCATATAATATAATTATTCTATTGTATATTTTTATAATATTGTGATAGTCATGAACTCATGGCAGGTGAGTTGTGACTTTTGAGTCTTGGTGCCAATGAAGACCCCCTCGAGTAGGGAGCGCTGATGCACGTTAAATCTGTCGGGCCCTGTAACGGCGTGGCATATAGTACACTAGGAGGCTTGACACATAGCACACGATAGACTAGAAAGAGGGCGCTGCTGTGAACTGTTTTGGCATTTGAGCGGGAAGGAGAGAAGTCTCGAACGAAAAATGGACGAAGCTGCCTGTAGTTCCCGATGTGACTTTTAATTGTAAAGGAAATTATTAATATAGTGATGTGTTTTGAAGGAAATAATAAAAACGGTAAATCCGGTTAATTAGAGCTGATTAATTCAACTACAAAACGATCTTACATCCCATTGGCGTAATGTAGAAGTTTGGGAAGGTCGTCCTCGTCCCTTGACCGAGTTTCAAAATTACGAAGTCTGTTGCTAATAGTATGATGACCATTTTTTTTTTACAATGAAAAGGAGGACGAAAAATTTAAGAAAAAAATTACAACTTAAATACACGAAACGTTTTATTAATTCAAACAAAAATACGCTAATTACGCTTACATTCTTTTTAATTATTATCTTAAACGAGTATTTTTCCATCGAATGAATTTTTTGTTGTCAACATATCGTTTTTTAATTTATCGGAAAGCTCAGGCAAAAAATATCCTTCATACTGAATTTTATGGTAAGCATTGTAGCTAAAATATTACAATTAATTTTGATTTCTCGCTAGTCACTTCACAACAATCATTATCAACTGAAAAAAACTCTTTCAACTGCTGCATTAGTTCCAGGGACAGCACAACGTAAATTCAACAAGAATAATTACATTTTCATATGGAATGTGCTCATTTTTTAAATGGTTTAAGTAATTTCACCCATCTTTACCAATTTTTCAGCATGTTGATTTTTCAACTGTTCTAATTTATTAGAATTTAAATATACATTCAGTCTTCTTTCTACTTCAAATTGACAATTGTCATTGATTTTAATATCAGGCATTTCTTTCGATAAAAACTCGACGTAATTTTCAATATCTGCCCAATTTACATGTGACAGTCAAAAAATACCTTTGAAAACTGTTATTTCCTGTGATATATATATATATTTGCTTCAGACCATTCTTCGACATTGTGGAAACATGTTTGGTTCATCTTAGAAAACAGAGATTAACAGATCAGTTTTAAAATATTGAAAAAGGAGGATACTTTTCGAGGAAGGACAGAACCTATAAAAGGAGGACGGTTGGTCACCTTACTAATAGCCTTCGCGTTGCTTCAAAGTGTGACGATAATAATAAAAATCAAATAATTAATTTCATGTAATTATTCTATTAAGACTTTTGATTATTATAAGGAAAACACTGAAATAGCAAAAAAAAAAAAAAAAATTATTGTGTGTGAGTGTGTGTTTTTTTTTTTTTTTTTTTTAAAAAATCTTTTTAAATAAGATAAAATGTGTGTTAAAAGTATTTTTATATACATATAATAAATATCAGTCTGTATATTACTTTTTATATTTCAAATATGTTTGTTATGAACAGAATAAATAGAAGTTTATTTTTAAACTGCAGTACACTGACAATCAATGTTTCAGCGTGCAAAATACGCTTCACTACACCTTACAGATGAACTAAACATTTTTGTGATCCGTAGTATCTTTGAATTTCACTGCTGGTAAATGTTAACTATCATTGCCATTTTATAATTATTGCTCTTCATAAATCATTTAAGAATTGAGATGAGTTTTTGGTGTTGTGCTTGTCTACTTCCGTAATAAATTTAGCGTACTACTGTCAGCTATTACTGGAGTAAATCAGTCTGATACACTAGCTGTCAGATTGTTGCGTATCGGTCTGTTGCGCATCTGTCAATGTTCTCATAAGATCAGAAGTTAAAATGAGAGAAACACTTTTTTTAACTCCTATTATTTTTTTCTCACTATCCGCTAATTTGTACATATTTTGTTTTTGTGGTGGAGGAGGGGTTTATTTTCATATGTCAAACCATCTCATTTGGACGTATTTAAAAAGAATCTAGAAATCGGTTAGTTTTAGGTTATATTTTGTATGATGTATGTATATGTCGCAGGGAACTGATTATATTAGGGATTTCATCAAATCCCTAAGGAAGATAATAAATTCACGCAAGATGTTAAAATAAGAACTCTGTAAGGTGATTTCCCTAATGAAAGTAAGTGATCTGATCAAATCCCTAACCTGTTTCAGTGAAATGATGAAATAATATTGTCAAGAGTTTGAAAGTGTTCATTTAACAAATAGGGTGCATTATTAAAAGTAGAGTAATTAATACAACAATAATCATTGATTGACAAATTATTTATTCGAAATTAACTTACAAAATAATTATATAATAAAGTTGGCATTTTTTTTAAAAAAAAAAGGATATTTGTAGTAGAATTTTCAAACATTTTTTTAAAATTATACATTAATATAGTACTTCAGAAATATTCTGCTTTATTTGTAATACCTTTTTTACAGTTATTATTTCCTTTTTTTGAAATAGCTTTTTTTTTATTATCTATAAAGAGGGCATGGTCGAATTCCTAATTTGTTTGTTTACATTTTTCAATTTAAGTTTTATCCAGTTTCTAATTTGCAGGCATTCAAAAGTGATATATCAATCGAAAGATAACAATGCAAAAAAATATAACTAAATAAAACTAAAAAATGATATTTTGGTAATTTTGTTTTGGTGCGTCACGTCAGAAGCCCGGCGCTGCCTGGCCCGGACAAGGAGAAGGGGAGGTAAAAGGGGAGTGGGGTAACAAGAGATAACAGAGCTGTACAAGTGCTGACTTGTTCATTTCATCATTGCTCTCAAACAGTTCGGGGACTTGATCAAATCAGTTACATACATCAGGGAAATTACATCGAACAGGCGTTATTTTAACATCTTGCGTGAAGGGATCATCTCCCCTAGGGATTTCATGAAATCCCCAAATCATTTTTCTTGCGACATATACACAAAAAAACCAGGTTTTTTTTCAGGTTAAAATACTCGCGAATCCATCTATTGGATGAAAAGTTTTACCCTGTTTAATATGTGTATGTGTGAAATAAACTAAAAATATTCCTTTAAAATAGTATATAAATTAAAGACAATACTCAATTTTTTTTTTCAGTTGAGTACTATCGGAGATAAAAGTTACGTGAAAAATCTTGAATTTTTTATTAAGATATCTTCAAACTTCATCTGTCTGGAATGCTTAAGGCAATGATTCCCAACCACTGTGCCGTTGCACTTTCGCACACCGCCAAATTCTTGAAATGCACCGCCAGGTTTTTTTAAAATTATTAATTATACTCTGAGAAAAAAAATTTTGAAAAATCTGGAACTGAATCATTCAGCCATTTTACAGAAATTAATTTTCATGAAAATTGGTATTGACCATTTCACAACACTAGAGAAGTTAATGTTGCCAGATCGTGCGATTTTTTGCGAATTTTGCTACAAAAAGCTTTCCGCTACTTTTTTTTTATCCTATTGCTACTTCGCGAATTTTATGCTACTTCACTTGAAGATCCCGTTATTTTTTGCTACTTTCAACCATATATAAAAGTATTGGAATAAGTTTCGGAAAAATTGCAAAGAAAAAAAAAGTGACTTAAGTACCCAAAGAAAACATGGAGTTGCAATATATTTCACCACTTAGAAACAACACAAAACTCTGTAATTTCCCCCACCCCCCTACCTCCACCTCCACGATTCGGAGCCTATCTAAGAGGGACTCAACTCTCCCACTATTCCTGTCCAATGCTAGTAGTAGAAAAAAAGAAATAGGGACTTTTTTTTTCCTAATCCCGATAGAAGCATGAAAATGAAACATGTAATATTCTTAAAAAATAGACTTAATATTAAACTGGAAAAGTAATTGTGAAAGGACAAATTCTTTTAGAACTAAGTAAATTGTATAATTATCATCAACGGTACTGCATTGAATTAATGAATAAAAATCTATTTTTGTAATTGACTTACGTTGCAGCACTGGACTTATAAAAAAATGCATACAATGACAAAAGTAAGCACTTGTCATCTAGATAGATTATGTGATAAAAATCTGTTTAAATCCCTTTTGAAAGGTTTTGATCTAGATTCAGTGGCGTAACGTACACCCTCGCATTGCGTAAGGCCCAAGGATTCTAGGGGGCCCAAAGCCTGACTGACGCCACGTACGTATTAAGGCTTGGGTTCCAAAAGCTGACTTTGCAAGGGGCCCTAATACTCTCCGTTACGCCACTGGCTATAGATTCCTCTCTTTCCAATCAACTACTTTTCTTACTATCCCTTTACTTAAATTAATACAAGGATAGAATTAAATATCATTAAATTACAGCTGCCAATTTTAGCAGAATTTTAGTGGATTAATTTACTCTTTCATTGCACTCTTTGATCATTGCAAATTACTGAAAGCATTAAAGGATCGCATTACTCTTTTAAGAAGAATTTGCCCTAAATGTAGGAATCTCGAAGTTGACATGATTTTAAAAAGCATTTATTTGCCTATTGAAGTATTTGATGGAAGTCTTTTTTTGAATAAACTGACAAGCAAAAGTAAAATAATTTCTACAGAATCTATTATTTTTTAAAATTCAAATCGTCCTTCTTTTTTTTATCTACCTTTAGAATTAGCAGAACAATCTAAATTATATGTTCTGGAGAATCAATGGAGACAAATTTTCAACATACAGTTGAATGAAGTTTTTCTACCTGAATCTGACTTATAAATGATGGAGAATTATTTTGGTGACACATTTTTAGTATAAAAGGCGCTGTTGGAAATCCCTTTTTAAGATGTTTAGCTATATTTGCTTTAAAGCATTACAGTCTACCCATAAGTAATGCCACGGTAGAAAGGACATTTTCCAGAGTGAGATGTCAAAAAAGACAAAATTAAGGAATCGAATGTGCCTTGAACTGTTTGAGTCAATCATCCTCAGAATCAAAATGACTTTGGAAGAATGAGGGACTTGCTGCGTTGATTTCCTTCCATCGCCACAAATGCTTCAATATAATTCAGAAATTTATAAAAAAGACACAGAAGAGATCACGATACTTAGCAGGAAGAATTTGAAAGTATTTTAAATGAATTAAATAATTAAAGCATTTTAACGTATTTTTAAAATAGTTTTACAAAATTAAAAAATTGTATTTATGAATTACAAGTGAAAATCGATTCGCTACTTTTCACTACTATTTTTCCCTCTTCGTGCTACTTTGCTGCGTAAGTTTCTGGCAACTCTGAGAGGAGGTAGTAATTCATTATTTCTCAAATTCAGATGGAAAGGACTTTTATTGGGTTTCTAATCCATTTATGGATACATCTGTATATGGATGAACTTTGAATGAAGAGGAACAATTAATTTCGCTCTGTAATAATCGAGAATTATCACCAAAACATCCAGAAGAGCCAATTAATTCATTTTGGATTAAAATTTGAGGCGATTATCCCATAATAGCCAAAACAAAAGCTTAAAAAATATTGTTACAATTTTCTACACCTTATTTGTGTAAATTCGGATTTTAAACATTAACAAATATGTTAATAAAAAAATATAAAGAACACCAGATCGCGCGTGCGAATACTTAATAAAAATTTTGTTTTCTATCGTACATATTATCTTATTTAATATTGAAAACTATTATTATAAACTATTTTTCATAGTGTATTATAGATAAGTGAAGCCCAGTGGCTGAGTGGTTAATGCACCGCGCTTCCACACCACTGGTTCGAGGTTCTAACCCTGGGCTGGAAAAGGTTGACTCAGCCTTTCATCCCTTCAGTGGGTCGATAAATAAGTAACAAGTTTGCTTGGGGACTTAACATTGGGGGTTTCGCGTCAGACTGACCACCTGATGGGAATATTTGCTTTTGCACCTCAGGGCCTAAGGTCGCGTAAACTGAGTTGGGCACAGTAGGTCTTGGCTCTCATGGGCTGTCGCACTACAGAGTTAAGTTTATTATAGATAAGTAAAATTCTTTTATAAACTTATTTTATTGTTAGTGTGCCGCAAAATTTTGAAATTGTTTAATGTGCACCGCAACAAAAAAAGAGGTTGAGAAGCATTTGGCTTAAGGGAATATTCTAAAACTATTAGAATATTCTAATTAAGGGAATATTAGCTAAACATTTCATGTTTTCTCTTCAATTCTACGCTATTTCTTTTCTCAATGAATTTGATACATTCTCAAACAGGCTAGTAATATTTTAATACGTTGAATAGAATTATCTATATCTATTACATCTATTCGTAATTTATAAGTCTTAAATACACAAGGAGAGTCATTTTTGAACTCGTCAGCAGTTTTGAAACATTTATCGCTGCCTCATTAATATGTATTAGAATTTTTTTTATCCTGTAACTATGTTTTTATTTCTTCTTCCAGAAATTTAAGCAAGTTAAAATAACAATTTACTAAAACAGTTTCTTTTTTCTTTTTAAATGCCTACTAACACTTTGTTGTGGATTGACGCTCCTAGTTATAAATTTTCGTAAACTGTGGAATCAAGTTATCAGACTAAACAAATGAAAAATTGTATAAGTATTGTGTGAATGACATCCTATGTAGAGGAAAGCGCTCTTGGAGACGAAATCCCAATTTAAATATTTATTTAAAATTTGGATGAATTTCTTTGTTTCTAGAAAAATGTTTGAATTCTTGACTTTTTTTAAAAATGTTTACTGAATAGAGAGAGAGAGATGTTTAATATTGTATTATATGCATTTCCTAATTTGAAAATATAAATATAGCATATTACTTAAAAGCTATAAACAAGATTTTTGGTTTACACTGAATATATTCTTTGATTCTATTTTAAGAATGTATAAAATAAACTGCGTAATATTTTAAAAACAAATTTTTACCCGATGAAAAATCCGAAAATATTGAATTTTTCCTTTCTCGTGTTACTGAGGCATAGTAATGTAAAAAATAATAAATATAACTGTTTTTTTACGGATAAACTATGTTGAAGATTTGTTTTTAACCTAGACGAGACGATTGTTTATATGTATAAGAGTAATAACTGATAGTCGGAATAAAAGACATGACAATATTGTGTTACATTGACAGAAGAAAGCTTAAGATTTTTAATTTTTATATATGTATATATATATATATATATATATATATATATATATATATGTATATATGGTATTGTTGGAAATTGTTTCACTATTAGAATGCACTCTTAATTTGATTTTTTTCTTACATATGTTCCTGACTTCGACATTTTATTACTTCTAAGAATAAAGATTATTGAACAAAGAATGTTTTTACGATTTTCTTGTGAGAGTTTTGTTTGTAAAATACAACTAATATGTATCCGCTAAAAGTGGTATTAAAATAATATTCTATGTTATGAGAAAATTTAAAGCTAAAAGGATTTTCTTTTTCGTTTCATTTTTTAGGAAATATATGAAATAATTTTTGAATTTTTTTTTTATGATTCTACTTATTCAGAATGTTTATGTGTGTATGTCATGGTATGTGATTTTGATGTATAAAAAGTATATGTAGTATTTTCGGTACTTGATTTATGGCATTTTGTAAATAAATATTATTTTGAGTTTTTGGCATGGCCCAGTTGAGGAGGAGAAACATCTTAAATAACAATCTACATTTATTGATGAGCACATACTACATGAAACAAGCTGGACAACACGCGCGGTTTACAGAACGTTCACAAAAACATTCTTTGTTCGCTCCCGATATATCAGTTGTTTATAACCTCATGTCCATAAATTAAGGATAATTCAGAATCACACAGAAATTGTACCTGTAGAAATTCACCTGTAGAATTATCACTCACATCTTGAAGAAGAAAATGCAAACTACAGGAAACCACCAGATGGCGCGGAGAGTACGTCACAATGATGAGTGAGTGAGTTAATATTAACGTCGCACTGTTCAGCTACACGAGGGCTTTTGGCGACGGACCACGTAATTTTGAACCATAGTCAAGTGACGTGGACGACACCTGAGCTGGCACCCCCTCTCCTAACTACCACACCACACCAACGGGAGGACGTTTCAGCTCTCGACAGATTTAACGTGCATCGCTGCCCTACACGGCGGGTCTTTAGTGGTACTGGGATCGAATTCATGACATGCCTGCCATGGTTGGATACCCTAACCACTTCACAATGATGAGAGAGCGCTTTCAGCGTAATAACCGCATAGTTATGGGGAAAAGGAAGCACTTGGATGATTTTTTACGTGATAGAATTATTGGACAATTAGAATGTGGACGTACCCAGCTGTAAGTATCCGAGGAACTTGGAATCGCCCAGAGTGTCATCTCCAGGCTTTGGCAACGATTCCAAGATGATGGTAATGTGAGTAGATATTACATCACAGGTCGCCCCCGAGTTACAACGCCAAATGAGGACCGGTATATATTTGGCAGTTACTGCCAAAAGAAACAGACGGAGCGCAGCATCAGACCTGTCTCGTCAGCTCTCTTCAGCTACCGGTACGACAGTTTCAAGGCAGACCGTGTACAGACGCTTAGGGCACATTGGTCTACATGCTCGTAGGCCTGTCAGATGTGTTCCGCTTACCGCAACTCACTGTCGCCTACGATTAACCTGGAGTAGAGAGCATGCATTGTGGACACCACAACAGTGGTCTTGTGTGACGTTTTCCGACGAGTCCAGGTTTAGTTTGCAGTCTGATTCTCGCTGGACTTTAATATGGAGAGCGCCAGGTACCCGTTACCACCAAGAGAACACCATTGAACGACACCGTTACGGTGGTGCAGGATGGCTCGATTGGGGAGGAATTATTCTTGGTTCCAGAACTGACCTGCATGTTCAGAGTGTAACGATGACAGGCCACATCTATCGGGATGTCATTCTGGAACAACATGTACGTTTGTTTCGGGGTGCCAAGGGTGCTGAATTTCTGTTTATGGATGACAACGCCTGTCCTCACCACGCAAACATTGTAGACGAATGCTTTCAATCGGAGGATATCACTCGTATCACTTTTAAAGTACCAAATGGAGGAAAACAAACATTATTTCTACTGGAAACTAATTGCTGAAACAAAAAAAAAATACTGTATATTTACCGAATATACAAGTGATATTGTTCTTAGTAATAAAGCATCGAAGAGAACCTTTCTTATCCATAATTTACTAAATCATCTGTAAGAATAATGTTTTAAAATTTATTTTTATAATAAGGAACTTCACATGTGGTCTAGTATGAATAAAGTATTGCATCTTTCTGTTAAATAATAGTAAACAATTTACCGACTGATAAACAGATAGTTAAAATATTTAAAAGGCTTTATGTGTTCATCTTTGATTAAATACCTAATTTGAGTGAAGAATTAAAAGCATTAATCACTGCTTACGAAGATTATTCGATTGTGGTTAGTTTTGGAATGCAATAATTTTTTGAAAGGAGAAAAGATGAGTACAGTTAATTGAGATCAGTGGTTCCCAAACTTTGATAACCCACAGACCCCTTTTTCTAGTCAAAACTTGTCCACGGACCCTTTTTTGTAGACAAAACGCCCACTGATCCCCAAGTGAAAAAGCTACATAAATACATAGTATAAAAATTTAAAAAACATTTTGTTGAAGAATTATTTATTGAAATTATAACTTTTGTGTAAATTAAAATTATAGCGGCACTGAATCCACGTTCTACCAAATAGGAAGACGGTAAAGTAAAGAGTGTGACAGTAGGCATGTTTATATATCTGAAAGATTTCAATTCAAATTCCACGTGCGTTAGGCGCATAAATTTGGTGCTAGTTGCTCAACTTTGAGGATGCGAATCAAGTGTACTTTAAAAGCGCGCTATGAAGTTTGTGAATGTTATTAATCATTGAGATTTGATGTCGTGAATTGATGTTAGTCCAGAATGACTTTAAAAAGACTAAGAAGCCAATATCAGCAGCTCGCTGAGTTGGAACTAAATAGTAAATATAATAGGGCTAAAAAAAAAAGTGGAATTTTTTCCACGATGTTGCAGAAGGACTTGGTAAGCATTTATCCACTGTGCATGGTTTTTGGCAGCAGTTGTCCCGGAAAGGCCATACCTCAAGACAAATATGATCCAATTACGCTCGGGTCACCACTGACAGAGAAGACATCCGTATTCACCACATGGCTGGGGAACATCATAATGCATCTGCAGCAGAAATTACAGTTTTTTTCGGCACCAGAATGACACAGTGAACTGTAACAAATCAATCGTTGGCAAAATAGCTCCCAGCCAGACACCCTGAAGCGTTCATATAATTAGCTCCAAATCACGATATCGCGAGTTTAGAGACACCGTGATAAGAGGCTGCTGAACTGTTGCGTTATACTTTGCCACACTGGTCCTGCACCCTTTATCATGGTTTGGTGTGGTGTTGGATTTCACTGCCGCAACCCTCTAGTACACATTGAAGGTACATTGAACAGCCAGCGCTACATTTCTGTGTTGGAGCCCGTGGTCCTCCCATACATTCAGCGCTTGCCATCAGCCGTATTCCAACAGGATAATGCGTGACAACACGTGGCATGCAATGTTCAAGAGTTCTTTACCCATCAGATTGAATTGCTTCCTTGGCCTGCTTGTTCTCCCGATCTATCGCCAATCGAAAACGTGAGGTCCATGTTTGCACAACGACTGGCCCGGGATACCCCACCCGCTGTTACATCAGATCAACTTTGGCAATATGTAGAAGCTGCATGGACTACAGCATCCAAAGCCTCTTTGATTCTATGCCGAGACGTATGGCAGCGGTTATAGCCAACAATGGGGTGGGATACACTAACTACTTATTTTGTCATCATCCATACGTAGCAAGAGGGTGTAATTTTAATCGTTTGATCTTTGTACAACATGTTATCTGCCAAACAAATCTCGCTGTGATATCTTTGGTCCTTCTTGGTGTTGCATTTTGTATGGTGTATATGTGAAAAATAATTTTTCTCATGTGAATTATATTTTGAATCCACAAAGTTATTTAACAACTGAACATTCAGAATCATGTGTGAAATTGAAAGTCACAAATCATACCCTTGGTATTGCGATATTAAGTCGAGCTTTTCTGGGACAAGGTTTCTTATTTTCTTAAAAGATACACAATATATGTGCAATTTTAATTTTTTTTTATTTATATTGAAAGAATAGTTATGTTTTATGTTGCTTATCTTTTCGTTAATAAATATCTTTTAATAATGCATAATTATGTAATAAATCTCTTAATCTGTATTTTTTATCTCTATTCCCTATCTCTGGATGCATTGGAATTTAAGGAATGGAATTGTTTCAAATATTTCTTACTGCGTGGCACACTGAATCATATTGGTATATTGGTTTGGCAAACCACAGGTATAAGGTTGCCGACCAGTGATTTGGTCTATTGTAGTTACTTCATTTTTAACACGATTGCCTTCTCTTTAATTCGTATTCTGTTCTTCACCAACCGCGTTTCCAGCAAGTTAAAATAAATTTTGTATGGATGAGAGTATATAAAGATCTTGAAAAATAACTGCATATTCGTAGACAAATGCAGACTTGATAGTTGGTTGAAAAATCAGGATAGGCCTGACTAGTGCAAAAACGTCAATTTTGAAGAAAATGACGAAATGTTTTCTTATTTCAAATTTTATGTAGTTGAATTTTCAGCTTTTTAAAAACACCATACTTTTGTTTGTACTCCAATTATTTACGAAATTATAGCAGTTTTTAAGTCAAGTGAGAGCAACAAAAAAAAAACGGAGTTAGATATTGAAACCGGAATCGTTTGCATTTGAATACTTTTTTTACTCTTTTTTTGGAGTTTTATTGAATTTATTTAAAGAAATATTAATTAAGGTAAGGTAATTATGGGACAGGGTGATTTTTTTTAAAAAAATAGTTCATTAGTTTTTAGTAAAATTTAGCAATAACTTTGTACATCTGTTGAAATTTAAGAATTAAAATATACTTTGCTAAGATGGCGCATACAGAGAAGAGAGTATATCCAAGATCCGAAAATTTAAGTCAAGATCCTTTTCCAAGCGCAATTGTAGTTTAAATAACATCAAATTGTTTCGCCAAATAGAATACATGATATCACTTACAGCGATAAACGAGCCAACATTGCTGACTTGTCCACACGGACACCACATCGTTACTTCTTATAGAGGTCTCCTGACTTTCTTAATATGTGTAAGGAGGGGGGAGGGTCAATAAATAACCAGCCAGATGGTATTTTTCATCCACCACACAATTTCTAAAGGATACAAATAAAACACAACAAAGCTGTTTCGATAACCACATTTTTTCTAGCGTGATGGCTTTGGAAATGTTAGGTGCAAACTTTTAATCATTTTTACTCTCGTTATTTGCATGCCTGATATATTTGTTCTGAGACTGAAATTTTTTATATTCAGATATATATACAAAAAGCTATTGCAAAACTTTTTTCTGACTCATCAATATTACTGTTATAGTTTGTTCTTCGAAGCTAATCTTTGTGCTATAATTGTTACTAAAGCACAAGAACTATGTTACAATTATTTCGGAAAAATTAATTGGTTAATATACCTTTTTAGCATCTGGGATCGAAAAGATGATTCTACCAATTAAAAGAATTGATAGTGAAAAAATAAACTGAGAATTGTTTCGATTGTGTGTGTGGTTCGCAGTTTAACTTGAGAATTATTTATTTTGACACTACAAAATTTCTTTTTAGTATATTCTTTTACACCACTAACATAAACGTATGTATTAATCTCGCGGAAGCATTGGGAATGTGTATGTGAATATCAGTTCTGTATACAATTGTAACACATCACACACCTTTGTTTCTATTTTATACAGCTTAAAATAATGAGATACGTTTTTCTTATTTTGAATTTTTTTAATCACGTATTTTGAATTTTAAATGATTTCGTTCATTTGACTCTTCTTGGAATTTGTTCATATAATTGCAGGAGCTATTTAACAAACGTTTTATTTTGACTTCAGAGAAACGAACACTTCTCTTTCCTTGAGTTAGAGCTATTATTTTTTAAAAGTAATTGTTATACACTAAAAATTTTTAAGTCATAAGCTAACGAGCCATGTTTTTGCTTTATTATTTTTTTTTTCTTTAAATTGTATCAAACTATTTGTTTCCGTGTTTTTAATGAGGATTTAGGTAGTAGTATATAGGTAATTGTAGAGTTGTGTGAAAATGAGCAGAGAAAGATAATAAAAATTTTGAACTCTTGATGAAAAAAAATAACCAGTAGATTTTTGTGCAGTGTAATTGACCTTTTGGCTTTTGTTGCGACATAGAATTTTCACGAAGAAAATAGTAATATAGATTACTTTTATTCTATTGTAGTGTCTTATTTTATCTCGATATTGGTTTGTACTCATGATTCAGTAATAGCTATGTATGCCTCAACGAATTATTTGAGATGAAAAGTAGGATAAAATCTGTTACTCTCGCATCTCTTTTTATCTGCTGAAGGAATCATAATATTCAAAAGATCTTTTATTTAAAATGAAATATGCTCTTTTTATAATGTTCTTTATTTTTTGTATTTTATATTCAGATTTATTATTTTATTTTTCTATTTTTGATTCATTTATTTATATTATTTTACAGAGATTACTCATTCATCGCACACCCAAGTAAAAAATAGTTGTACATTTTCATTGACGTGAAAAAGCAGTTTAAAAAATGTTTTATATTTATAATTATTCCACTGGATTTTTAAGGAGGTATTAAGAACATTTAAAAATTATTTCTAAATGAACTCGCATAATTAGTTAAACATTCATAAGTGTAGTAATAACATTTAATCAACGGTATTATTATTAATAGTATAATTATACTCAGGTGACTTTAGCATGATGAAATACCGTATTGACTCGGAATCTAAGCTCCATTTTGTTCCAGTGTTAATGTTACTGATAATCGGATGCGGCTTAGAATTGTAGGTAAAACATTTTTTGGATGAGGGAAATTGAAAATTTTAACTTTGTGTGCATTCTAGCCACTTGCATCGAGGACTCATCCCCATTCGCTGTTTAACTTTAGTATTCAGTGTATCCCTAATATCCCTCGTATTTGACATTTTTTTTGTATACTTTCTTTTAATCACCTAAACAGCAAAGATATCGGTAATAGCATCAAGACGATTCACTATGACGCAAATATGAATAGGTAGGCAATTTTATATGCAGAAAAAAAAAACGGAAACAGAGCAGAGGCCACTAAAATTTTGACGCGGGGGTAACAAATATATGTCGATGGCGTAAACAAAATATAATTTTTACTTGTAAATATTCAACAGTCTTTAATAATTCTTTTACAGCATTTCATAATTAATAGTTTACACCTTAATAAATAAGAAAGAACTCAAGATATTAATTAAAACCAAAAAGATACGCTGTGCATGCAGTACCACAAACATTTCCTGAATGGATACCATCATAATAGAAGAAGTCTTTAAACCTAGACATGTAACCTTTTACAAATCAGGGCGCTAACAGCGTGAAACATATTCATTATGCGATCCAATGTTTTAATAATATAAATATATCACACAATAAATACTTGTCTTTTCTTTTTCTTAAAAAAGAAATCGACGACTTGTGTCAAAAAGTTACGAACTTAAATTATTTTTTTTTTTACTGAATTTAATGAATTGTTTTTGTGTTAATATCCTTAATGGAATTTTATAAATTGAAAACACATTCATAAAACTAAACGTTTTGTATGTTACAATTTCTTCTCCATTGACTTATAATTTGATTTTTTTGAGGTGACACAGTACTGTTTTCGAAAAAATATGTGGAGAGTCAATAGTATTAAAAGTAATTAATGATTTTTCTCTGATATCATGAAATATTTTTTGGGGGAAAAAAGTCGGTTTATCTAGTCAATATTTTAAAATTATTATTAATTCAAAGATTTAATTAACTATTATCTCTAGTTTTAAAATATACAATTGTTAATGTTTTTTGAATTATTTCAAGTGATTTATGGGCCATGTAATTGGGAAGAAAAGTTAGTATGGATTCAAAAAATTTGACTCACTGTTGAAATTTAATAATTATTTTTGTAGTTTATCACCTCCCCCTCCCTTCAAAAAAATTCTAAAAAATATTAATTTTGAAATTAAAAAAAAATAATTACAACACTCTCAGGTCTATACAAACTTTTCAGAAAAAAAACATTCCAAGATTTTTATCTTAAAATAACTTCACTCAGTGGCGCCACAGCCCATTAGGGCCAAGACCTATTGTACCCAACTCAGTATGCACAACTTTGGGGCCTGAAGAGCATGCGCAGAAGTTCTGTTCAAGTGGTCAGTCTGACGCGAAACCCCCAGTGTTAAGCTCTCAAGCAAGCTTGGTACTCATTTATCGACCCACTGAAGGGATGAAAGGCTGAGTCAACCTTGTCCAGTCTGGGGTTTGAACCTCGGACCTGTGGGGTGGAAGCGCGATGCACTAACCACTCTGCCACTGGGTTTCCTTTTCTTTAAATATCTAACAGAAAAGGCCACAGGGAATTAAAAACACTTGCATTGATGAAAATTAAAATCTAGGGAAAATGTTGTTAAAGTTTCAGGTTTTAAAACCAACAACACTCGAAAAACTTAAAATACTTTTAAAACAAATTTCAGAAGGATCTAGAATTTTCCCATCTTGATGAATGCAATATATACGCTGTCTGGTTTTAAATTTTAAAGTCATGAAAGGTGCACAAGTTAAGGAATTGTCGGAGAAATTAATAAAAACAAATTAATGTATTCAAATAATAAATAATTTCTCTTTTTTACAGTATTCTATAATTTCATTCACTTTTTGTCGTGAATTTCGTAGGTAGGTTATTTATGTTATGTGTAATTTTTGTTTTTAACATTTTTTGAAAAATTCAGTAAAAAGTGTATTTCTACTTGTTTTAAAGTCCATTCATGTGGGAAAGTGTTTTAAATTTTTATTCTTTTAAATAGCTTGTGTTGGAATAATTTTAAAAATAAAAAAAGTATGCTTTTGTTGAAATACAAATGTAATTAAAATAATTTAGAAACCCGTTATTATATAAAGTATTGCACTGGATGGATAAAGTTATAAATGAAATGTATTTGCATTTTTATCCATAAATTTCTAGCAAAATGTAAAGTTAATATTTAACAAAACTTGAAATATTTAAAATTTAAACTCTTAATTATTTTTAATTCAATTAACGTATTTATTCGAATCTATAAGTCACACTCCAAATTCTCGAGAATTTTTTGTGAAAAATGAAAAATACTGTAAAATGGTTTATCGAGAGATCTCAATTTTACGAAATTAAAATAAATTTAAAACGAAAACTAATAAGAAATGAATAACTAGTTATTTTAACCAGTATTATATAAACTTTTAAAACATACATGAACTCGTAATTGCTCTAATTGGTCCACCCGACGAATTTTTTTTTCTTCGATTCTAATTCGCACCCGATTTTCAGTAGGGTTAACATTGGAAAAAAAGGGCGGCTTAAATTCGAGTAAATAATCGAAAATTAATTTTTGAAAAAAAAAATAATTATATCGTGTAATGAATGATATTCTAAATTTCTGAGATATATCTAAATTTAAAGTGTTCTCATATTTGGATAAATGTGCGTATATAAAATTTAATTTATTGGGAATTAAAATTAACGAAAAGTTTTCAACAAAATTTGTATTCAATGTAATAATATCATTTCAACATGTTTATCTCTATATTCCATAAAGTTTTTGTCTAAATGTGTGTGTGTGTGTCTTGATATTCTCAAAAATTATTTAAAAATTTTTTCGTATTGTTACTTTTTTATTTGAAGGGTTACTATGTGTTTTTTATTAGGAAAGTGTTTGTGCCAAAAACTTACGACTAAATAGACTCTATCTAGAATGTGTCTCAAATAAATTTTGCTTTTTTAAACT
Organism: Trichonephila clavipes; assembly: GCA_019973935.1. NCBI lineage: Eukaryota > Metazoa > Arthropoda > Arachnida > Araneae > Nephilidae > Trichonephila > Trichonephila clavipes. The sequence continues at coordinate 41,675 of BMAU01016919.1, forward strand.
TAAAAATTATAGAGAAGCTCTAGCAAGCATCATTGATTTTTTATTTAAACACATTTACCCCTTCGTCGCATGTCAACTTTGGATTTTATTGGGGCCGTATGGTTGGTGTGGTATGGGGTATAACGAAGAGAACATCTGTATCGTAGAAAAGCAAAAACAATCCTCGTGTATTTTCTATTACTTAGCTTCTTTTAGTTATTGATGCAGTGATGATAGTTTTTCACACCCGGCGTATCTCTTCCACCTTATGCTGAAAGGCTATTCAAGATATTTGACAAAATAAGCAATAAAAGGATCTACAATAAATTATTTCAATGTAGTTTATATGTTCTGATGACAAATAAAGATTGTAAAGCTGTTTTTACTGTAAGGTTGCAAACCAGGGGTGGGCAGACTTTTACATGGCACGATCTACTTTGAATTGTTTCAAATTGTTGCGGTCCACCTTGTGACGTAGGTGTGGAAAAAAAGCTCAACAATATTTGGGTTTTAACAACAATACATACAGAATATGTGTACTTATCAACAAAACAACAATAGAAAAACTTACTCTTTTAAAACAACGTTTTAAGTAAAACGCAAAATATAAACATAATATATATATATAACTATACCCATAAATTTAATAATATCAAATGATGCATTTTCAAACAATTCCACAATGCATCAAAAAATAAATAATTTTCACTTAAAATTAGTTATCGTAGCTATAGTCTCATAGAAGACTTTATATTATCCCCCCAATTCTTGAATACCTCGGTATATATTTACTAACTGCAAATCGGTTTCTAAGTGGTCGCCTGTGAAACGGGAAAGATATATGTTGTCTTAATTATATTCTTCGCTCAAAATGTAGATTCACAGGTAGAGCGAAAGAACGATGTTAAATGAATTGCAGCTTTTTTAAAATTGGGATACTTTACTTCTCGTCTCTATTAGATTCCAAAAGTTATTCTTTACAAATTACGTCCTTTTGAAAGAGAAAAGATTCGTTTCCTCGAGAATATGTATCTATTTTTAGTTATATTTTTCACACCAACATTGCTAAATGAATAACCCATGAATGCAACTTTTAATTCTAGTCTAGTAAATTCTTGAAGACGTCTCTCAAATTTGGGTTGCAGTTTTATTCACGGGTGTTACCATTATCTTGATAACCACATGTGTTTCTTTTAGTATGCGCGTCTAATGTTTTATGTGAAGGTGGTCACCCCAAAATGTCTTAACGGTCCATCGGTTGATCGCGATCGACTTAATGCCCGCCCCGGTTGTAAACCTATTTTTTAACACTTTTTACATACTTTTAGTAATTATTTCGATGCTGATATTTATCTTAAACATTTGAAAGCAGTATATTTCACAAATTTAGTGCATTTTCCAGAGAAACTACAGGTCAGTGGATGGGATACCACATGCGTGATCAACCAATCGAGCAAGCAAGCAAAAAAAAAGGCCGACAAAAATATTTCGCATTTTATAACTCAGGATAGAACGTATATTAATTATCAGTAAAAATTAATAAATAAATAATTTTTTTGATGAAAAATTCGAAAAAAGTTCCGATCAAGAATTAAATTTCATAAAGAAAGATGTGTATATATACTAGCCATTCTCTCGTATATATGATTGATCAATTTTATTACGCATTTCTGGTCCCATCTTTCTTAACTTAATTACAAAGCAAATATATTTTTATGTATGTTTTTTAGAAGGTTATATACACTCATGGACAAAAAAGTAGCGCACCAAGAAGGAGTCGTCAAAATGAAACGAACTTTTACATACGTAATGACTACTTTGATATAAGTAAATGATTAGAAAATCAACGGAAAAGAATCATTTATTTCAAAGAAAAAGGCAAAAGAACGGAGGATTTAATACCCTGTTGAATCCCTTCTAGCACGAATGCACAAAGCGATACGATCGGGCATTGAAGCATACAAGATCTGTATGATGTCTTGTGACATTTCGTTCAATATTTGCTGTAACTTTGCCTCTAGTTCGTTCAAACTCGTGGGATGCCCAACTCGCCGTCCCAAATGATCCCAGATATGCTCGATTGGAGACAAATCTGGGGATCGGGCAAGCCAATGAAGGGTAGTAACAGTGCGGAGACAGTCTTGTGACACCCTTGCCATGTGAGGCCGAGCATTGCCTTCTTGAAAAATGGCTCCTGGGAGCCGTTGCATGAGTGGCAACACATGTGGTTGCAGGATATCATGGTCATACCGCTGGGCTGTCATGCTGCCGCGGATCAATACTAGGGGTGACCGTGTATTGTAAGCAATGGTACCCCATACCATCACACTAGCTGTGGGAGAGGCGAGTCGCTGTAATTAAAGGCAAGATTGAGGCGCTTACCACGGGGTCTCCACACACGAACACGATTGTCATCACTGCTGAGATTGAATCTGGATTCGTCGCTAAAGACGACCTGGTTCCATTTCGCTGCAGTCCAATTTCCTCTTCCTTGGCCCCACTCCAAACGGAGGCGTCGATGGGTGGGCGTCAAGGGCAGCGCATGTAATGGGCACCGCGATCCAAAATGTCCTTCAGCCAGGCGCCTTCGTATGGTTCGAGAAGACACAGGGGCCCCTAATGAAGGCGCTACCTGTTCCTGGATGGCGGCCGATGAAACAGTTGGCTGTACGTGTGCATTTCTTACAATGTGGCGGTCTTCTCGACGGCTGGTCTGTCGAGGGTGTCCTGAGCTTGGTCTTTGTGTAAATGACATCTCTCGGATCCACTGGTCCCAACACCTCTTCACAACACAACCAGTGCGGCCTAATTGACGAGCTACTCGCCGAGCTGACCACCCAGCTTCTATCATGCCGATGATTCTCCCCCTCTCAAACTGCGATTGCTGCTCATATTGTATTCGAAAACGGCGTAAAGGCATGTCTACCTCAGCTCTTCCTTTGTAAACGATTCAGCACACTCAAACAAACTTTGGTTACCTGTTTTATACTGCACAGAGAACGACGTTAAACGCCGTCTACCGGCTATACGTAATGCGCGGTCACGCTGCATTTCTAATCATTTGCATATCTCCCCGATATGTATCTTTATGCCAAGTTTCGTTACGTTCCTCCAATTATTTCTTGGTGCGCTAATTTTTTTGTCCATGAGTGTATATATAGACTAGTATTAAACCCCACTTAGTGCTAATGTTCAGTTCCATGTTAAGTAAAATATTTTGAAAATGAATTTAGGAGAGTTGGTTATATATAACAAAGTGAGGAAATGTAATGTTCAGAAATTTTACTTCAAGAGATTTTTTTAAAGACATTAACGCCCTACTCTGATATATTGACACTTTTTTAAGAATGTTTGTCCGTTAGAGAGCTTTTTTTTTAAGTAGTTTTCTCTCTATGAACTTTACAAAATAAATCAACGTTCTTAAATTAATCTACGGGTTTTAACCTGTATTAACATAGTTACTGGGAATAATTTTTTGACTCGTTGTACAGTAAGAGATTTGTGTGTATTTTTGTATTACAAAAATCACAAACCTTGATTTTTTTTAATTTTGAAAGCTAGCAACAAAAAAAAATTACAAAACTTATATTCACATTTGTAATTGTAAAGTGAATTTTGACCCATATGTATTAACGAATAAAAAATTAAAATAAGTATTTTTGTGACTTTTTTTAATTGCTTTGAAAAAATTCTAGAACTTGTTTAATTTGCGGGTTTTTTTGGTGTAAATTATGTAAAGAAATCAATTAGGTTTTCTTTATTTTTTCCTAACTAAATCTTGAATAAATGATTTAAACGTACCAGAGTTTGAAGAACAAGATGTAAGTGAATAATATGTGTTTACCAATTCTACGTATCAAGGGTTGAAAGATGATAAAGTAAATGGGAAGGAAAGAAAATAGCTTTGACTTACTAAAAACTGGCGTGCGGAATAAAAAAAAATCTGTAGTAGGATTGATGGGGGTTTTAAGAGATCTGATAGAAGTTATAGAGACGAGAGGGAGAAAAAAAGATTTGTAAATTCATTATACGATATATTTCTTTTTAAAAATTAATTTATGTCCTAGATCTGGCATAGTTAATCCTATAAACACAAATAATACATCTGATTTAGTAGATAAATCCCAGTAATTGTTTCAAATACCAGATTTTTTAATTTATGTACAAAATAATTTAAAATAAATTAAATGTATTTAGTTTTCATTATGTGTGTTCTAGTTTTCCTCTTTTACGAAAGAAATATTAGAGTAAGGAAATTTCGAAGATAGCAAGTATTTAAGACAAAGTTGTTCAGCGCGCGCGCAGAAGTAGAAAAATAAAAATAGCATTTTAAGACGTGACTCTTGAAAACTTCGTGGATAATATATCATTCATTGTCTATTTTAGTGTTTTATTTATTTTTCTTAAAGAAATTCACTGTTAGTCTTTAAAATTTCTGATTATTCCATAATACCGAAATAATAGAAAATTATATTTTTTAGTATTAAATCATCAAATTAAAAAGTAAAATATTTGTTTGTAAATAGTGTTTCTCTTCCAAAATATGTGTTCGTAAAGTAGCCATCCATGTCACATCTGCATAAAACATTTCTGTGCATTTGCTTTACAGTAAGAAAAGTCTGGAATTATAAATGCTACATAACTGTGCAAGAGTATATTTTTAAATTAATTAAAATCCCACACATTTAATCATAATTTTACATATATTTCGTCGAAATTAAGTATTTTATTGAAATGTTATTGGTACTTGATCTCTGCTGTTTATTTCTTTGATAGATTCTCTGAAGGCAAGTCCTTCTCCTCTGGATATGACTTCAGTATCTTACACTTCCTGCGGTGGAACTACGGGATTCTCTGATACAGGTAAATACGTTAATATTTATTTATACAAACATGTTGTATCGCCAGTGTTTCGTGTTAAATGTTACTAATAATACATTTCGAGGTCCATTCATTAGTACTGTAAATTCTCATTAATCTAGATCCCGTTCAACCGGACGTAGCTTAATCCGGATAGCCATTAAAAAAATTCAAAACTCAAAAACACAATCCGTTATACTTTAAGTATTTTTATCGACAAAATACTTATGTAAGTCATGATTGAGATTTGAATGATCTCTTTTGCAGTTATTTACTATTTTGCTTTGTCTTATTTTAAACTTGCTGGTATACCCGTTCTTCGCACGGGTGAACTGAAAAATTAAACAACACAGATTGAAGGATAAAGAAGTTTATAATGAGTTAATTTTACGTGAATTGCAAATTAAACAAAAAAAGCTTTTTTTGCGTAGCTCAGCAAAAAAAAAAAAGAAAAAAGAGAGAAATAAAACACCTTTGTTAAATTTTAAGTATGTAGATCTAATAGCTGATAAAAAAAAAATTTTTTTTTATTTATAACTCCCCTAACACTCTTGTGAGGGTCGATTTTTGAAAATACCATCCTAAGCTGATCTCTGCTCAGCAAAAGAAACACATTGTTAAAAGTTTTGTGTAATGAACGCTTAAAATAGTGTAAATAATTTTTATCTGAAAGTATAATACATTAATATTACTTTCTGTAGTATTTATTTTATGTTAAAATTGTAATATTCGCAAGCAACGCCTTTTTTTATAAATAATAATGACGATTCAATAAAAAACATAGCGAAATGTTAACGATAGAGTAAAGTTGGCAAATGCCTAGCTACTTTCATAACTCGAGCTTTATTAGAGCTTTGTAAGACCCGCCGTGTAGGGGCGCGATGCACGTTAATACTTTATCCAACCGCATTATGATTTACTGCATTTTTCATACAATATTTTTTTTGGGATCACTACATTTAAAATTAAGGGATATACATAAACAAAATACTCCACTTTAAAAAATTTAACCCGTTAGAGCTAATAAATTAATTAAAGATATTTCACTGTAAAATTAATTATATATACCGTTCACTTAAAATAAGTAGTCAAATAATTTTCTAAGGTCTTCATTAACATACAAAAAATAAGACACTTAAATTTTGACAAACTATTTTTTCCGCTAAAATACTGATCATGGAACCCGTGCTGCTATACATCTTGGAAGAGTGGATTTCAAAGATTATTCCTGCTAAATATTGGTAGAATATTCCTTCTAAGTTGGTGTGGTGTGGTAGTTAGGAGAAGAGGGTGCCAGATCAGGTGTCGTCCACGTCACTTGACCATGGTTCAAAATTACGTGGTCCGTTGCCAAAAGCCCTCATGTAGCTGAACAGTGCGACGTTAATATTCACTCGTTCCAAAAGATACAGTACAGTAGTTTTAATTATTTTTATACTTAAAAATGCAATATCTGCCTATTCAATTAAAATTATAGTGTTATAATTAACTACTAACCACAAACAAATTTTGAAAATGTGTCCAAATGATGCAGTGTGAAAGAGAAAGTTTATTTACTTTAAGTAACAGAACTGATAAAAGCATTTATTTTGAAAAAAGATCAATTTCTTACTACCACATATGCATAGTAAAATGTTAAAAAAAAACATTAAAATAGAGATTTATAACAACCTCTCCCTTCAAAACTCAGTTTGATTCTGAAATAAAAAAAATAGGCATTATATCAGAGGAATTAATTAGAAGCGAGCACCTTGCGTAGCCAAAACAAAAATGGTTTTTCACAAACAAAAGATAGATATATGTAGACGTGGTTTTTTTTTTTTTTTTGCAGCGCATGCCATAATTGCTAGCAGATGACAGAACTTTTTCCTACTTACTTGACAAATATCGTTATATTTTGGACACTTCATACAATATCTTTATAAATTATAGTTTATGCTATAAATTATAGCCTATGTGCTATTCTGATGTATAAGCTATATTACTGTAAAGTTTCATTAAAATCCATTCAGTAGTTTTTGCGTGAAAGACCAACAAAGATTTTCACAAACTTTCGCATTTATAATATATATTAGATACATGTTCTGTGTTTACTATGAAGAGTGTTTGGTTATGCATCTTGTGGCTCATTTTATAAACTGTTTTATTTCATCTGGAAGACTGAGAGTCTCAATTAGTCCACATTAACAAAAAGGTTCTACAGTAATTACTAAAAATACTTTTTTTTCTGCGCATCGAATTTAGATTTTTAATCAAGTATTTATCGCCTTTTGGAGTATTATTTATTATGTTACAGCAAATGAGCTGATTATTGATGATTGCATAGCATGTTGAACTTAACGTTAAAAGTAAAAGAAATTAAAATGAAGGTGACACTGAACACGATACATTTTAAATAATCACTAATTTTTGCTCTGCGAGGAAGTTTGGGGAATGCTTTTAAATTTACGTTTTTTTTAAAAAACTCTTATTAGGAAGACTGAATAATTAACTCTTTTCGATATTGTCCGTTTCCAAAAGACTATTCTCTTAATTTTTCTTTACTTTCAATTTACTCTATTGTTTTTGTTCGAAGGTATATAATCCAGTTGAGAATCGTAATTTGCCGAAAAAGTTTTCTCACATTTGCCTTCTTCATATACATTTCCTAATTTTTTTATCTGTTTCTCTGATAAGAATTGAGTTTAATACTATAAGAAAGACAACTCACTGTTAACACACAGTTTCTTTGTTTAATATCGTTTAATTTATAATGCTTGTCAGAATGGCAACCGTTGTAACATGCAAAATTTTTCTCATCAAATTCGAATTTTTTTATGATTCTGAAAATGTAGAGCGAATTAGTAGAATAAATTTATCTGTTTATATTCATATGTGCGATATATTAGTTTTTTAATTCATATTTTTTTCTTTGTGGTCTTTATCCCGAGTTTTCCTTCAAGATCATAGAATAGTTCCAAAAGATAAACGGTAGAAATAATAGAAGCATTACTTTATATTTAAAAAAAATTTTACTATTTTGTAACAATATTAAAATGTTCAGAATTTGTTTCTAGATCCCGCATTTGTTGAATTCTAACTGTTGCTTTATAGCTTTAAATTCGCGCACTGTCGTATCTTTCGATTCTTACTTACCACATTTTATTTTTTTCTTAGTTATCATTAAACACATTTATGTCTAAATTTCTAAAATGTCGTAAAAACAACTAGCGTTTTGCAGGTTTTTTGAAGACATAGTTTTAATTATCACATAATATATCACGTTTTTAACTATAGAGCTCTACTATTCAATTTCTTGTGCTATATTCAGATAAATTGAAAGAAAATTCCATTCAATAAAAGTGTTTGTTGAAATTTGTTTTTCTCTGTTAATCTTTGACAATGTAGAGTGAAGATTTTTGATTCTCGAAAAGTATCATGAAAAATACAATTATGAGTTTTAAGAAGAGAAATATAAGTTTATGCGGCTACTATACAGCGAAAAAATTTAATTTGTTTGTGAGAAATTATTGAAAAGCTTTTCCAAAGTTGATAATTCATTGAAAAACAAGATAGTATATTCCCGAAATTTCTTTGTACTTCAAACAAACTTGTGTAAATATATCGATCGTCATTTCTTGACTTCTGCGGCTGCAAACAAAACCATTTAAATGACTTTAAAACCTTTTGACATCAGCCATCCATCACAAGGAATAACATTTGTTATTATAGTAGTTGTGTTGATTTAATACCAAAAAATTCTCTGTACTCATTTATTTTTCTTTAAACAACGTACCTACTTCTTTCAAAAATATCCTCTTCTAAAATTACTAAAAATAAAAATATCTAAATAAAAATGCTATAAATGAAAAAAGAACTTTCTGAAATCTTTTTTAAGACTTTTACGCTACACAGAGCATGCCTAGTGTTTTTCTTTTTAATCCTTTTTGAAACTAAGGATTTCTTTGATATTTGCTACTCCGAAAGATCAACAGTTTACAAATTTTTCCAGCCTTTCATTGTAGCTAGTCTTGTAGCTTTGGAAAACAACATTCGAAGCACACGAAGAATGAATACGTAATGATGTGCAACGCTTCGATTCAAGCCCAACCTATTCATGCGTTTATTTTCGTCTAGTTTCTATTAGTCGCTCCATAAGTCATAGGGCTATGTTACAGTTCGCCTCTTTTTTACAGATTTTTTTAAATTAAAAAACTATCACATACAATTTTTAGTTGTTAAACATACTGCACATTCTGTATCTCGAAAATCAAAACTTTCGTATTAGAGTTTTAGTATCGTCAATAAAATGTTGCTTCAGAATTATGGTTTCTAAACTTACCGTTCCTATGGATCCCATTTTAACACGCTTTTATAAGTTTCACTTGTATGTAACGGAATCTTTGAACTCGATTTTTACCCACTTTAAAAGGTAGTAATCCATGGACCACCTTTTGACGACCGCTGTTCTAGAGTCATCAAACATCTAGAACCATGTATAAAATCTCTCATTTCGATTATCTTTTATTCCTGTTTATATTACTTCCATTTATTTAGTTTTCTATGGCATTTCAATTTCTTAATGTTTTTCTATATTAATTCCTTAGATAACTTAATTTTCGATTCGGGAAAACAAATAGGAACAGCTTTTAAATTTTATTAATAGTCGTTTCCCTTGCATTATTATTTTAGTCTTTTAAATGTGTTCTTAAATGAAAGGTTGAAAATTTAAATTAAATTTAAATCAGTAATATAAAGCTAGCAATAAGTATAACTGATAAGCAAGTAATTGGTATTTAAGCAAATAATAAGTATGTTTAGTTCATAATAAGTATAATAATAAGTATGTTTTTTTCTTATTGAATACATATTCGACCCAAAAGTGGTGTGTATTACCAAATTTATTTCATATCTGCAAATATATATTTTCTTTATTGAGAGATGCATTAAAACCTTAGCATGCATTGGAAAGAAAAAGAAAGAAATGAAACGAATTGAATTCACTCTCGCTTTGAATATACACTTGCCTCCGAAAGTATGCATACGGGCAATCATCTTGTGTTAATTCTGAAATTACTACTAAAATCTAGCTTCAGGAAATCAACATACCTCTCACGGTTTTCTTCAAAATTTCTTTATTCAAACAACAACCAAATTTACTTTAGCATGAAAAAATGACCTCCAAATAATCACCAACCACTCCTGCCAAAAGTCTGCATACACTTACAAAATAAAACTTTTAAAAAGACTTTTTCTTGTGAAATAATTGCCCTAAATCATGTTTTTAAGTAATGATAAGCTACTTTTAGGATTCGCTTAGGATTTGAGATTTGAATTCTTGTGTATTCCAAGGCAGATAACAGAATAAATATCGTTATATTACTGAAAGAAAAGTGACCGCAGTAGCCGAGTGGTCAAGGTATCGGATCGCGGCAGGTTTGTCACGAGTTCGAACTCAGTACCACTAAATATCCGCCGTGTAGAGGAGCGATGCACGTTACATCTGTAGAAAGCTCAAACGTCCTCCCTTTGGTGTGGTAGTTAGGAGACGGGGTGCCAGCTCAGGTGTCGTCCTCGTCACTTGACCATGATTCAAAATTACGAGGTCCGTCGCCAAAAGCCCTCGTGTAGCTGAGCAGAGCGACGTTAATATTCACTCACTCACTACTGAAAGAAGGAGCATCTTAGATTTTTAAAGGGGGTCTTTTAAATCAATTGGCTTAAACTGTCAATAAAAGGCATTCATTGATTAAAAAAGTGTTCGCAAACTACAAATCAATTGACATTTTAACGTCCAGGCCAAGATCCGGTCTCCCATCTTCAGTGTCACCTCGAGAATCGTACTTTGTAATACGTTCCGTAAAAAAAAACTTAATACTATAAGCTTCACAAATAGCTGAAAGTGTTCCTGAGATATTCTAAAAAATAAAAAAATGCGACTTTTTAACCAAAATTCGAAGGGAACTAAAAAGAATAACTGTGATAACCAAGTTGCACTGAAGAAGCCATTCATCTCTCGGGTGAACAGAGCTAAGAGAATGAATGGCCAAAAAACACCTCAATAGGACAGACACATAATTATGGGCAAAATGTAGTATATTCATTTGAAAACAATTTTTGTATTTTAGGTATCAAAAAGGACAAAAATATGCCTGCCAAAATTCCTGTTCTGATTTTAAAAAAGAAAATTTTTTATAGACTATCAAACATGAAGGAGGAGGAGACATAATGGTTTGGGAGGGGGTGCATAGGAAGCTTTGAGTTGGTAAGCTGGAATTTATTGAATCAACAATGAACAAAATTGATTATTTGAGGATATTGAAGTAAAATAGTAATGGATAATCAGGGAGCATGTAATAACATCTAAAGGAATGCTAAAATATTTCATAGTAGAAGAATGAAAAAATAACGGCAGAAAAAAGGCAACTAATCTAGTTGAATACGTGCTAAATAAGTTGAGAGAGGTAATAAAAAGAGCGAAAGAGAGCTGACAAATTATTAACTTATAGTTACAATCCATTATCGCAAAGACTTTTTCCAGTGTATACAGACTTTTGGTGCACACCATTTGTGTCATTTTCAAGTTATGAATATTTGTATTATTTTGTGTAATGATCAGGTTATTGTTGCGTATACTATTTGAATTTACGACGTTAGAGGAATCAATTAAAGTTGTACTGATTCAGAAAGACCCCATTTAATTAGCGATCTTTCCATGAATATGGAAGATGATCGTAAGTTCGCAGACTTTTGGAGGTAAATGTACATGTGTGTGTTAGTACAGCATCTGTGAAACTCTGTGTTTATCATTTACTGTGTCTATTTAATCAGACATAAATGCAGAGTTATGGAAATGTTTGTATTATTTAAAAGTTTTATTTAAATTTAAACGAAGAAAAAATATTTATTAAACAAACATTTTTTTTATATTATGTTTTTAAGTGGGGAACGGGTTATTTTTGCATGAGTATTTAAAATTCCTTATTTTTTAGTAAAACGACATTTCGAGCGCAACAGATACTGTTCATAATTTTTAGGAATAGAAAATAGTAATAAATGTTGCAGTGTATTATTATTATTAGATATAATCTGAAAGTTCTACGGAAATTAAATTATGTAAAGCTTTGCAAAAAATCTGCCAAATTAGCATCACAATTTTTGTGTAGCTTAGGGGATAAAAACCTATAAGTACAGTTAATTTCGATTTACCATAAAGTACAGATAATATTAATTCCCATTATGGTACTAAAACCGATCCAAGAATTATGATTTATATCTTACGATAATTTGTATTTTAGAAGAAACTACGCAACAGTTCACACAATTTAAACATTATAAACACGAAATAAATTTTATTTAATTAGTTACTAGGTTTAGTCTTGTACCATAGCCAGTCCTTTGAACTCAGAAGTCAAATCTAGAGTGTTTCGTTTATTATCGTGGTTGTTGAAAGGCATTGTGACATTGAACTTCTGTTTTTAACCACATTTCCAGGGGTTATTATACCTTTTTTTTTTTAAATTTTATTTTAATCTAATAATATTTCTGTATTTAGTATTATTTAACAGTTCCAAAGGAAACAACGAATTAATTAAAAATTTCCAGATTATAAAGAAAAGAAGAAAATACTAGAAATAAACTAAAAAAGTCAAATTGATTGCCAGTGTTCAAATTTAATTTATGATTTAAATCCGAGTTTATGTAGAAGTGAATTTCAAAAAGACCTATTTATTAAATTGTTATTTTTAAATGTTGTACATAAATTATGTATTTTTCCCGTCAAGCTTTTTCATAAAAAATTTATTACGATGTTATGCACGTTTAAACGTTACTTAAATACCTTGAAAACTTTTGAATATTTTATGAAGTTAAGATTTTATTACCTCATTGGTATTTATTACTTTACTAGTTTTTATTTTTATTGATTATCTACTTAAACAGCTGCGTTTTTAATTTTTATATTGTATAATTAATATTTTTTCTTTATTTTAATTTAGTTACTTTATCTAATAATCAATTTTTTATAGGTGTCGGACCACGTTCAGCCCCTTATCCAATTGCATTATACCCATGCTCCAGCAGAGAAAGAATCGGTGAAGAATGTAAGTTTTTATCATATGTATTAAACAAATCTATCCATATATATTATATAGATACTTCTTTTTCTCTCGAGTTCAGATAGTTTGATGAATCTCATTAGTTAATAAAACTCAATATATCTTTTGGGCAATATTTAATTAAATACAATTTGTGCTGAATTCTAAAGCATCATGTGGCTGAATATGACAATGTTTTGGCGATTAATAAAACCCAGATGTAATGTAAAGGAATTATAGTTTTTTAAAAATCAACTTCGACATGAAAAAAAAATATTTGTCAAGTGCAACAAAGGAACATCATCTGATTGAATTTTTTCTTCGCGTATCAGACTTAACAATTTGATGCAACTGAGATTAAATGAATCAAGAAACAAGTAATATGTTGAAATGTAAATCGGCAGTCTGTTTTTTCTTAATTGAGACTTTAAATTTGAATCCTTTTAATGCTCATGCTTAAAATTATGCATTGTTTTAGCTAATAAGCATTTACAAATATATTGCGACTTTTAACTCTTTTGAAATAAATGTACGAGGGGATCTAACCTAAGTTCTTACGTATTATCTGAAAATTTCAAAAATGTATTTTCACTTATAAAGATGATTAATTTCTTTTTTATATTGAAAATTTAGCTATAAAATACTTATGTAATAAATCAGGATTATTACGAAATATTCGTTCGTGTGTTCCTTTGTATTATTTAATCATATTTATTTATGCACTTTTAATGGAATATTTGTTACACATTAAATTTTTATTCACAAAAAGTTATATATTAAGTTATATATATAAATTTAGTAAATCAGTAGCTTTTAGGGTACCAAAACATGTTGCACTAAAAATTAATGGGGGGGGGATTGTGTTTCTCGTTATATGCATATATATTTGTGTATGTGATGATTCTTTGTTTAAATTTTTTTAGAGGAATTTTCTTTTTAATTCATGATGGTACTGAATCCCCCAAGACATTGCATGATACATATTTCTTTTATTCACCCGCCTAATCGGAAATAATTGAAAAGGATCTCAAATTAATGGGAATCAATCGATGGAAGGCCACCGTGACTGATAGGGTCAACTAGAAGAGAATCCGCGAGTCAGCTTTGGCCTGTTGAGATCATCAAAAAGAACTAGAAATAAATTTAAGCTGTAAATTTAGCTCTGGAAAAAGTGCTACTTCATCAAATTTTGTGTTGAGATGATCTAATATTGCATCAATCACCAAATTTGACCAATCAATGGACTAACATCCCGAAAATGTATGAATACAGGATAATCTAGAGCTTTCGGTGTAGTATATAAATCGGGATCCTTTGCAAAAAATAACGCTTTTGTGTCCATTAAAAGCTTTCCGCATGTTCTTTATTGCCGCTTTTATCTGATGCTTATTTATATAATGTATTTTGAAGAATCTTTAATAAATACACAATTGTAACCACACAAGATAATTTCTGTAATTAAATATCTCTAAGTGAGTTTCAAAGAATTCAATACTTTTTCAAAACGAGTTACTTGCACACATAATGACCAGTAATTTGCTAGTTCTTGTATCGTTCCCAGAAGTGTTTTTACATACTGAAATTATTTTTATGTAGAATAAAATAAGATATAAGAAATGTAATTAAGCTATTTTAACTTTTCGATTTCAAATAAGTGTAGTCATAAAAAAGAAAATCAGATAGAGAGACAATATTTTGTTTTGAAAACTGTTTGAAATCCGTTATATATACAGAACATATATGTTTGGTTACATAAAGAGGTTTTTAATTACAAATTTCTGGTGGATTTTTTTCAATAGAAATTTTATTATTATATATGCTTGCATTGTTGTTAGAAGTGTTTAATTCAGCTTTCACCAATGAATAGATACTTAAATTTTTTTTTAAATTACAGCTTGCCAGTCTAAAGCGAGTGCATCCAGTCCTACACATCTCTACCCACCCTATTCTGAACCCAATGGTACAGGTATGTACAGTTGTGTTATATTGGATAGATATGTATAGGATCATATAAATATAAAGCAGTGTTCCCCAACCTTTTGATCGCCAGTCAATGTTTGTTAATTTGACCGCTGAGGAGGAAGACGTTGATTGTTTCTATTTTAGACTGTTTTGATTTAATTGTATTTAATCGGGACTTCAGAATAAAATGAATATAAAGGGATTTCACAAGGAATATGTTGTTGTTGTTGACTAATTCCTCCTGTCTAGCCGCAGGCTAGACTAGGTCCATGAGCCCAAGAGTCCTCAGGAAATCGTACACCAAAAGAGGACTGGAATAGATGTCCTCCCTATCCAGTCCTGCACAAAACAAAAGATGATCTGGAGTTGCCTGTACCAAATTGCATTTAGTACAATTCTCGTAAATTTTCTGGCCTAAGTTAAAGGAAAGGCCTCTAATGTGTCCACTTGCAAGCCTACTAATAGTTGTTTGGACGACTCTATCCGCTTTGATGGAAAGGGCGCCACCTGGGGCCTGCCTATTATACCAGGGGTGAGTCGGAGGAGTCTTCCATAGTTCTTGAATCAAAGATTTCGTTTTAGAAAAAATTTCCGAGAAGGTCAAAGTTCTTCTCGACATTAAATCTTCAGTGACACCTTCCTTGGCTAAAAGGTCAGCTGTGTCATTGCCAAAGAGACCAATGTGAGATGGAATCCATTGGAAGTATATCTCATGTTGCTGGGAAAGTTCTTTAAGATTTTTAAGAATTGAGACCGATGTTTTGTCTCCAACATTTGTCCAGTCGCTAAGGTGTTGGATAGCACTTCGGCTATCACATAATATCCATATTTCATCAGGAGATGTCATCGTCTTGAGATGATTCGGAGAGCTTCATCAATGGCAATTAACTCGGATCTAAAAACAGAACAAAAGTCCGAATTCCTAATTTTGATATTATGAGAACAATTAGGGGCCTTTATAAAGATGCCACTGCCACATGAGTTTTGTTCGTCTTTGCTACCGTCGGTATAAATTTGCATTGCAGTAGCTGGAATTTTGTTAATAATCTCCAATGCTAATTGACGTAAATATTCAGGTGGATCTTGATTTTTGGAAGTATATGAGCTCCCATTTCTGGTTTAAAATGGATTCTAGGCAATCCTTCCTGAGGGTTAAATACATTCTTCAAAAAATGTTCTTCAATGTCCTGATCTAATAGGTCCATCGCTTGCATTCGAGAGAAAGGACTGTCTCTTTTTAGTCTGTGTTTATTTGTCCAGGTTATGAGATATGCAGATGTGCGGTTATAATCTCCGTAACTGTAAAGTTTACAAAAGTACTTTGAAAGCAGTAATTTTCTTCTCAGATCCAAGGGCATGATATCAGCTTCGAAAAGAACTAGATCTGTGGGACAGCTATGTCGCATGCCAGTGATAATTCTAGCAGCGCTTGATTGTACTCGGTCCAGTTTCGCCAAATTAGTACGTGATGCACTGAAATAAATTTGAGAGCCATACTCTAAGACAGGTCTGATCAAAGAGGTGTATGTCAGTCTGAGAGTACCAGCATCAGCACCCCAGTCCCTTCCTGCCTTTGTTTATCACATAGTCTATATGCTTGTTGCTAAGTATCTCAGGATCCAAAATGTAGCCCAAATATTTAGGGTGTTTTTCATAGGGAAGGGATTTGCTTTCCATAAAAATTTGAGGTTGATAATTGTATAAACGTCGATTAGTCGTGAAGAAGCTAGAGGTTGACTTTGATACATTAAAGATCAGTTTATGTTGCTCAGCAAAAATCTGTATGTCAGAAAGGGTAGTATTGATCGCGGTTTCTATATGGACGACGTCAGAGTTCCAGAGGACGATATCATCAGCGTAAAGCCCCACCTCACACCTTCTAGAGATGATTTTCTCAATGCCCGCAATGTATAAGGAAAAGAGCAAGGGGCTCAAGACTGAGCCTTGCGGGACACCTTGGCTGAGCCTAAAGGTTTTAGATAAAGAGTCTCTCTAAATCTCACTCTGATCTCTTGATCTTTCAAAAAGTCGAAAATCCAAGATAGGGCTCTGTCTCTAATGCCAGAGGTGTTGAAAAGCTTTATGATTAATTTATTTCTCCAAACTCTATCAAATGCTTTTGAAAGGTCAAGAAAAACAGCAACTGTATGATGTGATGGTCTAAGGTTCTGGGAGTCTCGAACTCTCTGTCCGAAGTACAAAATCTGATCCGCAGTAGAGTGTCCCCTTTTAAAACCATATTGTTCGATTAAGAGCAAGTCATTAGAATTTAGATAGTAAGTAAGTCGCTCAAGAATAATTTTTTCCATAAGCTTACAGGAGAAGTTTGTTAAGGCAATCGGTCTGAAACTTTCCGGATAGCTAGCTTTCTTGCTTGATTTCCTGATAGGAATAATCAGGGCTTTTTTTCAATCACGGGGAAGTCTTCCAAGTCTCCAAGACAAGTTAAAGATTTCTAAAAGACTCTTCTTTCCCCAATCACTAAGTCTAGAGATCATCTGGCTATGAATATTGTCAGGCCCGGGAGATTTAGATGGATCAAGGTTGCTCAAAGCCATATTAAGTTCCTGCATTGTAAAGAACTCTTTAAAAATAGGGATTCCATGCTCTGAGCTGCGACATCCATGAACTAATTTTCGAGCATAATTCTCTGTATCCTTGTCCATTGCATTAAAAGTCAGTTTACTCGTCTTTTGGTAGTAGGAACCCAACAAATTGGCCAAAGTTTTATTGTCAGAGGAAATCTGTCCATTGTCATCAATAATAGTATTACACTCCTCCCCTGTTGCGGTTGAGTAATGCTCAAAGATTTCATGAGTTTCCAAAGTTTGGTATTAGGGGTGTGTGCATCAATAGATTTGCACAATTCTTTCCATTTCTCTCTCTTAAGATGGATAAAGGTTCTTTTTATCTCAGCTTTTATTTTGTTTAGGCTTGACCTAAGTGAGGGATTGTTAGATTTTTTTAATTTCCCGGCAAATATCTACTCTTTTCTTCAACAGGGGTTGAAACAATGGAGATTTATGCATAAAAAATGGAGAGGGCCGTTTGTAATTTCCCCTAGGTATAGCTTGACCAGCAGCCTTGAAGATGATTTTCTTGAAAGAAAGCCAGGACTCATATCGAGATCATCAATAGACCTACATTCAATGGGAGGTTTTGAGAGCAGCCCACGATCAACTGTGTCTCTGTACTTCTCCCAATTGGCCTTTTTAAAGTTCCAAAATTTTTTCTTAACCAACTGAATCATTTGTTTCCACTTTAATTCTACTAATATGGGTAGATGGTCACTTCCAATGTCCTGTAAAACTGTCCACTTGCAGAAAGGGAAGATGTCTGATATCTCACAAGGAATATAAAGTGATTTTCATAAACCCAAGAAAAATATACCACAGTAAATAAAAGGGAAATAATTTAATGTTTCTTGTGTGCGGATCGGTAGCATTTGATTCACGGACCGGGGGTTGGAGACCACTGATATAAAGTATTCGCACCAAGAATGCAAACATTTCTTTCATAGTTAATATCCTTCAAATTTAATAGAAAGCTAACATTAAATGTAATTGTTTATAGAAAGCTTACAATTTATTTAATTATCTTGTCCTATGAAATGTTTTATCCTTGATATTCAGCAATTAATTTCTCAAGCATAATTGTAAGGATATTCATTTTTAAATTTAAATTTATGTTTTTTTAATAATTAATTTTTTTTAGTAAAGGAAAAAGTTCAGTTGAACATTTGAAACATATGTCGGAGAAAAAACGATAAATCGTGCAGGTACCACATATGACAAAATTGTGCCTCCCAAATTTAATTTTTTTTTCTTAATGAACTTTCTTGGTTAGAGAGTTAATAAATTAGAAAATTAGGTAAAGTTATGTTGACAAAAGTGTAACAAAGAAGCACATACATAGAAGGAATTTATAATTATGCTGTTAAAAAATTAAAATAAATTTTAATTTTGGTCTCCTGCGGTATTCCTTGCCAAATTGGCTCCAATTGTCAGGCCAGGTCATCAACATTCCCCAGTAGACGCAGTCTCCTTCCCTTCATATCTCAAACATGATCGATTGGAGAGATATCTGGTGATCTGGCTGGCCAAGGAAGTGTTTGACAAGCTGTAAAACAGTTCATAGTAACTCGTGCCGTATGTGTTCTGGCATTATCTTGCTGAGTGAGTGAGTGAATATTAACGTTGCACGAGGGCTTTTGGTGACGGACCACGTACTTTTGGACCATGGTCAAGTGACGTGGACGACACCTGAGATGGCACCCTCCTCTCCTAACTACCACACCACACCAACGGGAGAACGTTTGAGCTCTCGACAGATTTAGTGTGCATCGCTGCCCTACACGGCGGGTCTTAAGTGGTATTGGGCTTGAACTCGTGACCAAGTCAGCCACGATCTGATACCTATACCCCTCGGCTACCGCGGCCACATTATTTTGCTGAACATAAGGCCAGGGTACTGCAAAAGGAACGTTAGCAAAACAGTTCTCAGAATGTCGTCGACGTAGCGCCGTGTTGTAATTGTGCCTCTAATGATGCCCAAAGGAGTCCGGCTGTCAAAAGAAATGGCACCCCAGACCATAACTGCTGGTTGAGGGCGGCGTGCAATAGTGAAAACAGGATCGGTACGCTGCCCGGGGCGATTCCAGACACGTCTTTGATGATTGTCAGGACACAGTTGGAAGTGGGATTCGTCGCTAAGCACTATACGTCCCCAGTCATCATGATTCCAACCTGATCGAGTCAAGCACCTCTTTAATCTGGCTCGACAGTTAGCAGGCGTGAGTGGCAGGTGGCGTAGCGGTCGGTACGAGCGTAAATTTCGCTCTATCAGCCGTCTGTGAAAGGTCATGGTGAACACTCGTGTGCGGGTCGCACGTCTCATGGTTGATAACGATGAAGCAAGCGCTGTGACAGCTGATCTGACAATCAATCTGTCTTATCGATCTGCTGTGGTCTTAGGTCGACCACTACCATCATGACGCTGAAATCAGCCACTGTCCACCCATTCTTACTAGCATCTTGTAATGGTCATATCGTTTCGACCCATACGACTCTCCGATTTGCCCTACCTGCCTCTTTCAGTCCAATAATACGACCTCTTTTAAACTCTGATAGTTGCTTGTAATGAGCTCGAATCTTGCGGCGAGGCATTTTTTCAGTCGTTGAAAAGTGTTCTAAATCGCAATGTAACAGAAATTTTGACACACGAACCAGAATTCCTTCTTGAGGCGTCGTTTTTTTTTTTTTTTTTTTTGTTATAGAGTGTATTATAGACATCACTTAATGGACAGGAGTCTTACTTTATACCAGAACATCCGATCTCCGATAATATGTTATAACATTTTTATGTAGATGCGAGCTCGTAGTTTTTTTTAATACAACATAGAATTATTCAGGGTTTAAAAAACATTTTTTTGCTCCATATTTAATAATTTAAGTTGCAATTTTAAGAAAAATTTCGTCAGTTTTGTGTTGATTGTTGATTTTTATATTTTTTTTATTTGCTAGAAATTTTATAATTAATGCTTTCCATACAAAAAAAAGAGCACCCCTTTCATTTTTGGTATCACTTAACATATTTTTTAAAGTAATCAGAAGTATGTGAAATTTTCAAAAAATACACATTCTTACTTTGAGATCCTTTCATTTCCATACCATCTGATATCAATTACTTAGTATCTTAAAAAGTTCGAAATTCGATATTATTAAATGTATACCAGATCGCAAAAGAGCACATCTTTAAAATATGATTTCACCTCGGGCGAATTTTGCTTTTTTGTTGACAAATTTTTTTAAATTCAGTTCCCCTAGCTCTTTTTTTCTCGTACTTCAAATATATTCAATCTGGAACCATGGTAGCCAAGACAGCTAAAATCCAAAGAGTTAGTAGTTCGATAGCTCTAATTCGCAAAATAAATAAATATTCCAATCTCTGCAACTTTTTTATTTTATTGGAATTTCAAGTTTCTCAGTATCATTTAATGGAAGTTAATTTTGTGAGATGACAGCTAAGGTAAACATTTTCGTCATCTGATCGTGGTTTCTTTATCATTCATTTTGGGACATCTTCACAGTGTAAGTGATTGCTATTGATTACAATTTTTTTTTCAAAGATGCCCTTGCTGGTTATTTATTTTACCGGTTATTTTTGTTTGAAATTATGAAAAAAGTTTCTTCGCAATTTTCCCCTATTTATTATTGCCTTTGAAAATTACTTTTTTCTTTCATGTAATTGTATATCTAGAATCGTGAGTGCGTAACATTAGATATGCTGACATAATGAATTGAATTTCTTCAAAAAACTGATTACAAACGGAATTATCAAAGTGGTTTCCAGAAAATGTTTCAATACTTGCTTATAACATACTTTCTTTTAAAGGCTGTCATGCATATTTAGTATAGCTAGAATCCTCTGTTACGAAGTAATTGAACGATACTATCTTCTAACCACAGAAACAAATTAAAACTGGACATTCCCCATGTACTGTATATTATGCAGCGTTTTTCCGTCACACAGCTAAAAGTCGGCTTCTTTTGTGGATAGGATAACCGCGTTTCTATGCACATGTGTACCCTCAAAATATTGAGAGGTATTGTCTTAGGTCATCGCCCCGGCAACCTTTGACACCGTGAGAACCCCCTACTCCGCCCACGAACCGGGGTAACTAGAGGATAAAGAGGCTGACCGCTACTATGCTAATACCCTAAAGAGGGCATAGAGAGAGAAGACGGTTTGAAAACTTCGCTGAGAATGGATGTAACCTCCTCCCTCACAAAAAACAATTCAGGACTCTAATCCTCTAAACAATATTTTTAATAACTTCAATGTGTGATGACCCCCCTGGGTCTTCAAGATTAATTTGAGGCAAAGAACCACCAAGAGCCATTTTGTATAATATTAATTAATTATTATTTCAAGTCTCGAAAAAAAAACTCTAGTAACATATAATACTTTTATGTTACGTCAAATATAGGGATTTACCTTTTATATTAAATTACGTATTATGCAACTAATTAATAATTACGCTCAAGATCAAGTAAGGTCTACCGAAATAGGAGGTCCGAGAAATACACGTACTCGAATTATTAACTTTCATTAACTTTAACTAATTTGACTAAACTAACGCTTATTTTAAGCGTACATAAATCATATTTACCGCTGGTTATATAAGGTTTCTCGTTCTTCAGTATAATAGCAGCACGACGTCTTCACTATCTTAATACCCTGGAATCCTCTAAGATTGAGGTTACTGTTGCTGGCTCAATAGCCTTTCTCATCATCATCAAGAT
Organism: Trichonephila clavipes; assembly: GCA_019973935.1. NCBI lineage: Eukaryota > Metazoa > Arthropoda > Arachnida > Araneae > Nephilidae > Trichonephila > Trichonephila clavipes. The sequence goes on from BMAU01016919.1 coordinate 63,855, forward strand.
TGCTAGCTTACAACGCTCGACTTAAATACCCTATCTATTTTGCATATCCCGTTTATCTTCTTGGAGTTGATTGGAAATATACGCGAATTTATATTCCCCAAAAAGACGCATAAGAAGATTAGTGGAAAGGTTTCGTACAGATTCGTCACAAATATAATTAATAAGCTGTGACGCGTATAAATAAACCAAATATTTAAATTAATAAAAATCACGCTACCGTTATTTTTCTCAAACGTCACTATTAGAAGCACGAGTAATTTTATAGTTTAAGATTAGTCGAGTATATATACGTGAAATAAAATAATTATTTGGTGAATTCCTTTGTACTTCTTTGTGTGATGCTTGTCATCAGTAACCCGATTGTAATTACCCAGTAAATTACTGAAAGTAATCAATGAGATCACCTAACAGACTTAACAAATGACTTTGATTAAAAGTAATAAATAATAGTCACACATCAGAAATTTTTGCTATTTTAAATTTATTTTTATAAACGAAAATGTTTTCGGAAAATAAAAATAAAATTTCTATTTAACATTGATTACTCAAAAATTGAGACTTACTTAATTTTGAAAACTACTTAAGCAATAAAAATATTTTCAACTGACCCCAAAAAGTTAAAATCTGATAAAAATGATCGAATAAATATGTTTCTAGTTTGCGATCTATCATCAAAATTAATTTTTCATGCTATCTACATTACATTGAGAACAGATTAATTATCGAAATCTGAATCCTGGTTATTAAGTTTTTTATAAAAAAAATAATTCAGCTCTTTTTTAAAACAAATTATATGATTTTTTTCGAATTAATATTTTATTTTTTATATTTTATATGTATACGAATATGAAGCTTTCTTTGAAAACTGTAATCATAGCGTTGATCTCAACAAAAACAGTTGTAAAATGATACAAGTCGGTATTATGGGATCAAAGAAGGCGATACTAATAGGAAATTCTTTGTTACTAGTAAATTACAACGCAAAAATTCCTTTTAAGGATATATCTCGCGCAGTAAATAGCTATATTAATCCTCTTCTATTTATTTATTCATTTTTATTAAAATGTCTCATCCTAAATGCTTGTTACATTCAGATAACTGCGCACCTTTGAAAAAAGAAAATGCTTCTTAAACAAATATAGAAAGGCCTAAAATTATATGGTATACTACCATGTAATATATCAAGACCATAATGGTCATGCAGTTCAATGTTTATGCCACCAGGTCAACTCTAAAACAATATGCAGTCACACATGAGTTACTGCTGTTACAGAAAACGGTAATTCAAGAAGATCAAACACTGTGAAACTATGCATGAACATTTATTTTTCCTTTATTTGGTAGAATGTATCGTTGTTTGGTTAAAAATGGTTTGTATTTCAATGTAACTCTGGAAGTTAAGCGAAACTTACTTGCGATGAATCTCTATTTTTAACTACTGTCAAGTGTTAATTCCGTGGTTGTGTTCAGATTGCGTTTTTTTAAATAGCAGATATCTGTTTTTTAAAATAGTTGAAAAATAAAAATATTTACTGAAAGAACACGTTTTCTCATTATTATTGATTCTAGATGTTTCGGGACTATTTTAAAACATGTTAATTAATCTTATCGCTTTTATCTCTTAGTCTTTCTTTCTATGATACATGACAAAAAAGGGTGTTATGAAAGAAAATCTCAAACAATTCTTTTAAATAAATTATCATTTCCTTATCAATCTATCATCCAAGATTTTACTACTAAGAATAGTTTGTGACTGTAGTAGAGCCGCCCCCTTAATTGTCCTTTCTGTATTGGGGATGGATGGTCCGAATGTGCATTTAAGCTGCTATGATGTTTATATACATTCTGAAAAATCTAAGTGTATAATTATCAGATTATTGCACGATACATTGTTCAAAAGTAGTTAAAAATTCATCGAGGTGCCTTCTTTGTCATGTCGCGTATTCCATTGCACAATTGGAGCTCCACGAAGGAAATGTGATGTAAGCGTCAAATTCGCTTGAAAGGAAAAAGATGCAAATGATTAGCAAATTAGCACAAATGAATGACGCAGGAGGTCTCAAATTCTGAGTAAAAAGGAAGTTACGCTACGAGTTTCTCATTCAGAAATTTTATTTGAATGTTGTTTGTGAAAAGACCTCTAAAAAGGAGAAATGGTTAACAGCATGTGTTGGAATTCTATTGTGACTGGACGGTTTATCAATAAGTGATATTGATACTTGCAATGATTGGAATCCAACGACTTTCATGAGTATATTCACACTCGATGGGTTCAGGAAGGTCAAACTAAACCTTATGCAGAATCTCAACTACCTCCTACCACTGTCACCCGAGAAGATAGACATGTTGTGAGGTAGCCCTTGGAAGATCGTACCGCCCCACGTCAGACATTGAGTCAGAAAGTGGGCATGTTTGCTTCCCGACTGGTATCCGCACCAACAGTGCGACGATGTCTGGAGCAGCGAAGACTGTCTACATGGCGACTATTATTGAGACTTTCCTTGTCACTGCAAACTTATAGACTATGGTGTGCCAAACGAAAGAAAAACACACTGGATACTCGAGTGGCACCAAGTCGTCTTTTTATATGAGTCACAGTCATAAGTTTAAGGTATCCGACTACCCTAAAACCATGATTTTTTTCAAAAATTGACAATTTTTTTCTGACCTTATTTTATAGACCATTTTATTAGCTTAATAACAATACCAAGTATTTTATTTTCCCTCCACTAGAACAAAAACTACAAGTGTTTTAGTAAAAGCAAATGCCATAACTTTACACAAGATGTCAATCTTTAAAATGCGTTTTACTCGAAATGTGTTTTTTTCGAAAAACTCAAACGGGGACAGTGATTGCTCAAAAAAGTTTTGAAAATAATTAGCTGAATTTTTTGCTTATGTTTTGCATAACAGTAGAAGTGTTTTGATCTTCAGATTTATCAATAACTATTTTATTTCAAAATTTGCAGTCCTTTATGTGAATATAGTCAATGTTTTTTTAAGCAATTTCGTATAATCACTAAAATAAAGTGCTCTAGTTTTTGTAAAAATTAAAATATCTCTTATCCTGAAGGTCATTTCAAACAGGAATAACAAAGTAACACATCAAAATTGAAAAATTGAGAATTTGTTCATAAAATCTTTGTACAGAGCGGGCCCCGTTTATGTAATTTTTCGTACATTTTTACTAGTTTTTTCCCATTTTAATAATAATAATTTTTTTTTCTTTTACCAATTTTAGGATTTTCCCTTAAAATATACTAAATAAACATAAAAATCACAAAAAAATCTCCATATCTTCTTTTTTTCAAAAAAAAAGTTGTCGCAAGTAGTCGGATACCTTAAGGTATCCGACTACGTTCAGAACCGTGATTTTAAAAAAGCGCATAAATGGATCATTTTCATGATATTTAGTGTCACTCGATTAGAATACATGCATAAAATTGTTTTAAGGACATTTTGACAAAAAAAAATTATTTAAATACAATATTTTGAAAAAAATTAACTTAGAATAATCTTTTTTCAATATGTTCTCCTTTTTTGAACGATGCTTCTATTATAATACTATTTTGCCTGTATATAGCTCAGACCTCTCTACAGAGGCTCAGCTAGAATTTTTGAAAAATTCTCATTATTTTCAGAGTTACCACCCACTGAAATAATTATAGGCATTTTTTTCTTAAAATTTCTCCCCTCTGTTGTAGTAAAATATGAATAAACCCACTTCTAAGTTATATATTTCAAAAATTCTAGTTGAGCCTCTGTAGAGGGGTCTGAGCTATATACAGGCAAAATAGTATTATAATAGAAGCATTTTTCACAAAAGGAGAACATTTTGAAAAAAGATTATTCTAAGTTAATTTTTTGCCAAAATATTGTATTTAAATAAATTTTTTTGTCAAAATTTCCTTAAAACAATTTTATACATGTATTCTAATCTAAGTGACACTAAATATCATGAAAATTACCATTTATGCGCTTTTTCAAAAACACGGTTCCGAACGTAGTCGGATACCTTAACGCATCCTTTTCTTGAGGCACCGAGAAGATTGCACGTAGCTTGATTGCATTCGATTGGGCTTCGCACCTGGTGTGATGGTATAAGCAGCTATTGGGTACAAATCACAAACACCTCTTGTTAGCATCGTGAGTAATCCAAACAGCCAGCGTTACATTTCTCAGATTTTAAGGTTGATGCTACGAAGCCTCATAGACGTCATCTTTCAAAAATATAACCCAACATCGCCCGTTGCCCTGGCTATTACGTTCTCCAGATCTTTCACCCATTGAAAACACCTGGACAAGGGTTTGCTGATCGGACCACTACCACTCTCCAGCCAACCTGATTGATAAAGTGTGTCATAGATTTGAAGAAGTATGAATTGACTTGCCGGTATGTGTCATGCAAAACCCGTTCGGTTCGATGCGTAACCGGGTCGAAGCCGTTTTAACTGCCAGAGGTGACAGCTGAAGATGCGAAAAAAAAATTCCACATCCTATATACCCTAAAATTTCTTGAAATCTAACCATGTATTCTTCCATTTATGTTTAATATGTACAACGTTTTTTTTACTTGCTTTCGTTTCCGGTGCTGTAATTTTAACGACCCACAATGTATTCGTAGTAAAGGTGTAACTGATAGTAGCATAATTTGAAACATAATAATGAGACATATACACGAAGTTTAAATTAACTGTTATGGAACTGTTGGAAGAAAATTTTAAAATTCCTTTTAGTTTATGATAAAATTAATGTTCATATTACCACTAAATTATGCTTTAAATTTCATTGATTTGAAATGTGTATATTATTGTAATCATTTATTATTATTTTTATTCATAGGTGTATTTAAAACCTCGCCTCTTCATTTCTCATCAGCATACCCTATTTACACTTCAAGATCAGAATCAGTTGATACAGGTGAGACACAGTAAATGCTTTAACTTGGTGTATTTTTGTAATTGTATATCTCGCACACACATCTTAAGGTATCCGACTACGTTCGGAACCGTGATTTTAAAAAAGCGCATAAATGGATAATTTTCATGATATTTAGTGTCACTCAGATTAGAATACATGCATAAAATTGTTTTAAGGACATTTTGACAAAAAAAAATTATTTAAATATAATATTTTGGCAAAAAATTAACTTAGAATAATCTTTTTTCCAAATGCTCTCCTTTTGTAAAAAATGGTTCTATTATAGTAATATTTTGCCTGTATATAGCTCAGACCTCTCTACAGAGGCTCAACTAGAATTTTTTTGAAAAATTCACATTATTTTCAGAGTTACCGCCAATTGAAATAATTAACGGCGTTTTTTTCTTAAAATTTCTTTTCGCTGTTGTAGTAAAAAATGAATAAATCCACTTCTAAGTTATATATTTCAAAAATGCTAGTTGAGCCTCTGAACAGAGGTCTGAGCTATATAAAGGCAAAATATTATTGTAATAGAAGCATTTTTCACAAAAGGAGAACGTTTGGAAAAAAGATTATTCTAAGTTAATTTTTTGTCAAAATATTGTATTCAAATAAATTTTTTTTGTCAAAATGTCCTTAAAACAATTTTATGCATATATTCTAATCTAAGTGACACTAAATATAATGAAAATTATCCATTTATGCGCTTTTGAATATCACGGTTCCGAACGTAGTCGGATACCTTAAATGTGATATAAATTATATTTATTCTTGACAAAAAAAATTGTGAAACCGAGAACTTTCCTGTGGTAATAGATATTATTTTCTTATCTTGCTTAAATACTTCTTTCATGAGTGAGTACATGTTATCCTCATTTTATTAACTAGCAATAACTGCAAGCTTTAATGACAAGACTCGGAAAGGCATTTCAAATTATAGAGTGATATTATACCCGATACCTTAAAAAAATTTGGAAATAATACAATAATAATAGAGTAATTTTTTTCAAATTGTTATCTATACACAAGAATGAAAATAAAAATTTTAGTTAAAATAAAGTTTGATGAAAATAAAAATTTCAGACAACTTTTTCTAATGTATTTCGCAATACATACATACTAATTCCCTTAGATATATTTCACCCAGTATGCACACCATCCCTGTCTATTTATAAATGTGAAATCATGAGAATTCAAGGTTGAATTTCCTTATATATAATATTAATTCCCCTGTTAATTTTGTTATTTTTAATTTTTTTTTTTATTTTCAACATCATCCTTTATTTACCATGTACCTCTTGATTCTTCAGATATCAAAGGTAGATTATTTGGTGAACAGAATTAAGAGTAAAAAATAAACACATTTCATATTAGTTGTTGTAATAAAGATTTAAATTTATTTTAAGCTTCATTAACAAGTGAAAAATAGCTTTCTCCAAGTTTTTTTTAAATTTCAATTTTCTTTGAACTTTTTATTAATTCTTGCGGTAAAAACATAAAAACAATTCGTAAAGGTCTCCTCAAAGCCTGAATTTCAAACTTCAAGAGTCCCCCCCCTCGAGATTTCGGAAAAAGAACTCGAGCATACAATTGGATTCGATGCAATGACACATATTCTAGGAATAACCTCAAACGTAAATGATTAATTTACGAATTAATTTATTTAATAATCTATCCGATTTAAAAATCATGAAACTGATTAAATATAATTTGAATGAATGAAATTTGACTTATCTGAAAGATTACTGAAAACTTATTTCTCAAGATGACAGATGCTCCCGAGAATACGTTGAGCATTCAGATCTAACTATCAATAAGGCTTGAAACTAAATAATGACATTACCACCAAAATTACTGCATTTGAAAACGAGCAAGCATTATCGTACAACATGTTAGGGAAATAGTCTCGCAATAAACGTGGACTCTCTCTCTCTTTTGTGGATGGTGATGTAGAAATCGGCAGTAATAATTTTTGTTCACAGTTTCTACTTGAAGCTCCGTCTGCTTCTTTCGTGTATACCACACCGTTTGATGAGTAAGACCAACTTCTACGAATAATTTCGGACAGTCCGCCTACAGTCTGTTCTTTTTAAAATTATTTAGAATTAAAATTTAAAGTTATAATAGGATTTCATTAAAAGGAAAATAAAATAAAAGTAAAATACATTAAGAGAGTAATTTAATTTGCTGGAATTGATTTTTTTGCCTGTGTTGTTAACTCCGCCCAGCAATTACCCTTTTAACTGGATCGGCTGTTTCATGCACTGTACGCATCGAAAACAACGCCACTTCATCGATCTCATATCCTGTTTGTTCATGCCCGATTTTTGCGACTTTCTGGACTATGTTGCCAGTGCTTTATTTACAACCCAGTAATTAATAATGTTTTCTTAATAATTTCATACTGTTCCTGATTTTTCTTTCTATCATTTTAACTGAAATCTATTCTTTGGGGGGACAACTAATTTTTGTTACTTTAAAAGGAAAACTTATCCACCAAAAGCACAGTTTATAACTTTTACAAAACACATTAGGATTTAAAGATGTATTGAGGTTTGGTATTAAGATTGCAACTGCGTCTAAAAGCAAAAACTTAGCATAAGTTAATTCTACGAAAACTTTTTTTCAAAAAATTTTAATCTTCTCCTTTAGAATTATTTTAGTGCTATTAAAATCTGTTATTGATCTTTTGTTATATATATATATATATATATATATATATTATATATGAAGATTGACTTTAGAATTTTAAAATACTTAAATATCCTGCTGAAGTGAAATGTTAAAAATTTTGGAAAAACTTGTTAAGCTTCTGGCAGATGATTTGAATAAGCAGTTTTCATTAATATATATCAGTGGCGTACACACGCAAGCCTTATGGGGGGGAGGAGTTTAAAAAACACGGGGGCCTATGAGGGATCCCCATCCCTTGTGTGAACACTACTGGTATTCATATTTATTACTACTTCATAGTTGTAGTTCATGTCAGATTTCTGAGGAAAATGACTTCAGAAGTTTATTTCAAGATCATGACGCAACAAAGACTATCAGGTCTTGCACTTCAAAAAAGAAACTGTTTTTCCAGGTGGAAAATATTTTCCTCGGTGTGATATTAGAACTCTGCAACGTCTCAGTTCACAGCATCGTATTCCGACATAAGCTTATGTGATTTTTTGAGAATTTAGATCTCCCACGCTATGCACAATCAAAGCTTTTAGATCAAAGTAAAACTCTGCTTCAAGAGGATTGATGTTACGAATTTTTTTTTTTGAATGCATGGAATTTTTATTCTTGTTTAATTCCTCTATTCTTGTATAATACTTTCTCGTTTCGTTCGTAATATTGTTGATTTTGAATAATAGAGCATCTTCATTCGATTGTGGAGTGATAAGTATCACATTTAACATATCTCGTACACCAATTTTATATTTCCAAATATAGCACTCTAATGTTTTGTCCCCTCCCTTCCATCCAGTTTTAGGTGAAAACAATAATTTCCGACAAGCTAATAAAATGACTAATATTAAACCAGAACGTGAAAATAATTTTTTGCATATTTTTAATTATTTTGTTACTTTTAAAAAATCTATTTTCGGGATATAGGATTACAAGACTAAAATTATTTAATACTTGTGATATATGCCATTAATTGAAGTATAAATTGTGGTTTTGGATGAATATTGGTCTAATGAGAAATATATTTGAAACACAAAATATTCATTTAAGACGAATTTTTAGAAAGTAAATAAATGATTGAATGTGATTAGAATATTGTATTGAAGATCATTGCCGAATGAACCAAACTGCCGTGGGAGGCAATGAGAGGGGATGGTAATTTAATTTTTGTCTTATGTTCCTAAGAAGTATAAATCCCGAAAATAACGGCTGGAACACCATAAGTGTTCAAGGCTTTTGAACAGTTTAGAACAAAAGAAAAACATGCTTATTTTATGGTAGAATAATTTTCTTCCCCTTCTCTTCCTCACCTGTAGGTATAATTTTCCATCATCTACTTTTATTTCAGGCCTGAATTCCTCCTCCCCATCGTCATCATTATCGCGCTATATATTGCTATAGTTAGCATTCCGTGAAATCAAAAATCCGCCGAATAAATTGGAAAGAAACTGGGGGAGAAGGGGGCACAAAAAAAACGTCTGAAACAATACCCAATACTAGTTAACTTTTCCCTCTCTCATATTTTGTTATTTTTTTCAACTTTGAAAAATACGATGCTCAGTGTTGAAAGAACCGGTCCACTGCGTTTGATGCTCGGAGCTGATGAGTGTTATTGCTGTCATTACCCTTATTTGGAGAAATTTCTTTTGTTGTTTGTTTAGTTTTGAAATTTTTTTCCCTTTTTTACAAGAAAAGGAAGGGGGGAGTTCGAAGGCGTGTCCAGGAGCGTGCCTGGCTATCCATCGTAACACTTTAGGCAGCTACTCTATACCGCAATAACAACCTCTAAACAGAGCTAAATCAATTTCACGGGGTACGGTAGTTACAAGCGAAGGGTGACGACGACAATAGGAGTATAATAGCAGCTTTGCGCCGTCTTTTCAAAAAGAAAAATATGCAAACAAAGAGAAAAAAAGTTAATCTACCTTTTCCAAAAAGGAAGATTTCTAAGTTCGGCGTTTTGGGGAGGAGTTAAAGGACCCCTATTTCATAACCTTCCACGCTTCAGACAGAAGGAAATTCCTTGTTTTTACGATTCGCTTGGTCAGCTTCACAAATACCTGTCTGAGGCATCATTAGACATGCATTTTTGCATGCGGCCTACAGTACTCGAGTGCCCTTCCCCCACATTTTTAAAAATAATTCCACAAAATTTTAAGTATGAAAAAAACCATTCAGAGGAAAAAAGAAATTACAAACGAAAATTAGATTTTCGCCAGGCATTTATGTATATGTTTTAACTGACTCTTCTTCTATCTTCTTGCCTCCCTCTAATCATTTTGAATCCGTCAGAATTAATTTTGTTTATTTTAAATGCAGAATGAAAACATTTTAATTTAAAATAAAATGTGAGGTGTTTATATATATATATATATATATATATATATATATATATATTTTCAGAAAAAGTGCATTAAAGAAATTTATGATAGCACTGAAGGTGTGATTATTAACAATGCCATCGCACGGCGCTAATTTGGGTAGGAACAACGTTACTGCCATAGCTGTTTTTAAAGGTGTGATTGAATAAAATTGAATTTTTTAAGTTAGAAGAATAAATTGGCAGAATAACATTTGGCTTTATCATAAAAAATAGCTGTTTTTATTTTGTAAGAATCTAAAATTTCATTCAATTGATTTCTCGCGTGTCTAGATTTTTATATTTCATATTATTTTTAAATTTTAATGTTTTCCTAATTATATTTGTTCACAGCTTGTTATTTGAATAAAATGCATTGAAGTTCATACGACTTTTGATAGAAAAAATGGGGTTTTATTTTGAAATAGATATTGAAATGTGTGTGTTTTTTTTTTAATCCGATAGCTGCAAAAAATAGTATTAGCCGTTTTTTCGAATATTATATTTGGAAGAGATATTGAATTTCTTCTTCCCATAAACTTTAAATGAAAAAAAGATATTTTTTTAAAAACAAATATTTTGAAACTATCAGCGTCATTTCGAAATAAATTGGTATCGATAACATAACAGTTGTATTATAATACGGATTATTAACGATTCTATATTTTTTTTACTGTCGCAAAGGTGTTGATAAAAAGTGTTGATCTAGGGATTTCTAAATGATTGATGTGTCTCTATTATTAGTTATTTTAATCGAACCCTAGTAAGGCAGATTTGAAAAAATACTCTATAATTAATACATTCGATTTGTAATTTGGTAACTTCTAATGTGTATAAATATTCTTGAATGAACTTGGAAATTTTTAAATTTTAATATGATCTGCAGTATTCACATGGTAACGTGAATATAGCTTAAGAAGTTTTCCACGTGAAAATCAGATGGAGGTCCAAATGATTTCACACTGTAGTTTTTCCAGTTTAGATAATTTTCAAAATAGTTCTAATAATGGTTAGATCATTAAAGAAAAGATTTCTTTTGACTAAGCTCCAGAGCAATCCCTTTTAGTAATTTCTTTGTCTAAAAAATTGATTAGGAAGACATTAAAGATGCAGAACATGGTGTGGATATTAAATGTTTAATGCATTACTATTTCTGGTTTCTATAGAATTTTCTATTACCGTAAGAACGTATTGACCCCACAATTAGGTAAAAATAATCACATCTAAAGATCGGATTTACAGGAGGACTATAAATTTTCAGTCCAAAGTCAAGACTTGACCTAACTAATGTCGGTCTTCCACAGACCTCAAACGGGCGCGCATCACATCTCCTGTGACTACAAGTGTTGTTTCCGTTTCCTTAGAGACCAATAGCTGAAGTTATTATTTCAGTTATGAACAATTGGCAAAGAATATATAGTGTCACGGGATTTTTGGAAAGCGTGGCCAAATCCATTGTACACTGAAAGTTCAGAGTAAAAAGACGGATACATATCTCAGAATGGTCATATTCGGATTTTGAATATTGTTAGAACTGTCCATGCACATTTGATGAATGTGTGCGGCTAGCACCGAATTGATTTGCATTGAAAATTGTGAGGGCAATAGGTCTTGATATTTTTTTATTAGTTGTAAATAAACCACGTGTAAATAGAATTATGTCATTTACTCACAGTTAACGCATTCCTCTCCAATCAGAACACATCATTAAGCACGGTCAATACGCAAGATGTATCATAACATGCCTTGAGTATTAAGGCGTCTACAGAAAACTAGAAATGTCTTGAATGAGAAAGGAGAGAGATCTATAAAAATTTTGCTTGCTTAAAATTGTTTAAAATTAGTAAGGAAATGAATTGTAACAGCAACATATACCCTGTCATAAATACACTCTGAATTTTCTGAAAATTTTCTTCGAATATTCCAGATGTTAGCTTATTTCCCGTGGAAAGCCCTACAGTAGCACCTACTTATTATTTTGGAATTGATTCTGAACTATCCTTATTGGATGTTTTAAAATGAACTTTAAGGGAGATAATAGAGTTCACCAAAATAAGTATTAATTATCAAAAAGGCATAATGGCTAGTTAAAACACTGAAACGCGCGTTTTTCATTTCTCTCTGACTGAGACAGGAACGGTATAAAAGTTTTTTAAAAAATGTATTATATAAATGCAAAAAAAAAAAAAAAAAAAAAAAACATAATTTCATTTTTTTTTATGCTACTAAATGTAATCGTTATTGCAAACGTAAAATCAGTGTAAAATTTAAAAAAATTAAAGCTAATGTTGAAATTAGTTGCTATTGAAAAGACTTTAGGGGTGGAATTGTAACGGGTTATATTCTGGTTCTTCAACTAATTCTCTTGGGGAAACTATTCTTTAATTGTGATTTTAGTCTAAAAACTGCTTTCCGTAAAGAAGACTTCATTTTATGCAATTGTAAATACTATTTAAACCCAGACATTTGGGTGTGTGAGTTTAATCATGAAATCTAGGAATAATAGAAAGTGAATTGCGTCGGGGAAGTCGCGTGGCCTGAAATTAATATTCACCTTAGAATCCACCGGGAGTTGTGGTAGGAAATAGCATTGGATCTAACCGAGCTATCGAGATTCAAGAAGGACTGTCATAAGGAGCTCCGACTTAATGTCATTTTGAATAATCTTATGTTAGATTGAGTATTACGATTTAAGGTTGCTCGCAAGATTAGGCAATAAAGTTGAATATCATTCATAAAGTGTTAGATATAAATAAACGTATCTATTTTTAAGACCATGGTTGCTTCTTCCCCGAACCCTCTTACACCCGTGACCTCCGAGTCGTGACAGAGTTTGAGGAAATATTAAAAAATAATCATTATCAGATATATTCTTGTTGATATACAGATGCCTAACACATCCGGACAATTCTCGGTGTCTTGTAAAACTACAATTTAAAGCACACGACTCTCACGGATTCTAATATTTAGCCATGCTCTTCTTTCATTTTGAAACACCCTATATCCGGGGTGGGCATTAAGTTGATCGCGGTCGACCACCAAAACATTTTGGGGGGACCGCCTTCTCTAAAAGACCTAATAATAATTCTTTCTTACGAAAGTCCAGAAATATCGGATTTATTCGAATCTAACCCGCCATCGATTCTAAGCCACTCCCCAAACTCTCAACAAGATTTTTTGAAAATTGAAAAATAGTCTAAAATGGCTTGTCGTTATCCAATTTTACAAAATTAAAATAAATTTAAAAGGAAAACTAAAATAGGAAGTGAATAATTAATTATTTTATCAGTGCTATAAACTTTTAAATACATGCATGAAGCTTTAATTGCTCTAAATACCCCATGCAACAAATTTTTCCCTTCGATTCTAAGCCACACCCGATTTTCAGTAGCATTAACATTGAGATATAAGTGTGGCTTAGATTCGAGTAAATACGGTATTTTAAAAAATATGAAAAAAATCAAGTCATAAGAGAACATTTCGTTGAATAGAAAATGCATTTCGCTATTTGGAGGTAATTTTACAAAGAAAATTGGAAAATGTTCTTGGTTTTAAGAAAAAGCTCGCTAAATAGAGAAATTCGTAAAAAGGGAGGCCCGACTGTAATGTATAATTTAGCTAGCTCACTATACCTACCCCACTGGGTGGACCACGACACCTTGAAAAAATTAGAAGTAGCCCGTGCCCTGGAAGAGTCAGCCCACCCCTGCCCTATATAATATTGTAGTTCTAGTAAAATATAAGGTGGGGGGTATTAAGATTTTTATCAAATTAAAACGACTTAAAATCTAAACCATGGGTATTAAACATGTTGCCCTGAACGATAATTTATGCTGCCTGCTCACCGACTATTCAATCTTCACTTCAATCAAGCAATTTAAAACTGAAATGAAGAATAGTTTTTAAGGCCTGCTATGGAGTGAAAGAATGAAGAAACTAACAGAAAGTATAGTTAGTTGCCACTTCTCCGTTTACAGAATCGATGTTTGTCTTCATGAATTTATAAATTCATCTAGGTCATTTAAATAAATGTGATATATATATATATATATATATATATATATATATATATATATATATATATATATATATATATATATATAAAGTTTATGAAGAAGTATGAACTTTTTATACGGTTCTAAAGTGTTAAAAAAGTAGAATTGCTTGCGATTGATAGTCAGTTTGCGAACTACAATGATTGTGTTACTGAATTCCTTGTCACCACGATTGCTTAGAGAAAAATGGGGGGGAGGGAGGAAGGATTACGTTTGCACTTATAAGCGAATAAAGAACTTTTCCTCATACTCATGGGGAAGCGCATGATTCAATAAGCTTGTAATAGAGATTCTAATGTTTGGAAATTGTAATGCCTAAAAAAAATGAAATTTGGAATACTTTTTTTCCCCTTCTTTTTTGTCCGTGATACTTGTAAAAATCTTGTAGAGCCTCAAATGTCGAATTGCATAATTGTCATTCATGTAACTGAGTTATTAAAAGTAAATGAACATACAAATAACTCCTGCAATGGCGGCGCCTGGCAGGCGACCGCAATTATAAATAATCTTCCCTTGCTAGCTTACAAAATTAAAATGATGAGATATATCAATAGGGATTATTACATGTCAGTACCTTTTTAATTTTCGGAAAGACCTAAAAAAATGCCTAAAAAATGAAATTTGGAATACTTTTTTTCCCTTCTTTTTTGTCCGTGATACTTGTAAAAATCTTGTAGAGCCTCAAATGTCGAATTGCATAATTGTCATTCATGTAACTGAGTTATTAAAAGTAAATGAACATACAAATAACTTCTGCAATGGCGGCGCCTGGCAGGCGACCGCAATTATAAATAATCCTCCCTTGCTAGCTTACAAAATTAAAATGATGAGATATATCAATAGGGATTATTACATGTCAGTACCTTTTTAATTTTCGGAAAGAATGAGCAGAATATTAAACTTAAATCACAGCACTTTTAATATGTATTGTCACAGGGTATACGTTATTAAATTCAAATACATATTTTGTCTCCGGAAAAGAGATAAACTGAATAATTTTGATGAATTTTACCAATAGAAGTAAATTTCTTATTATCCAAAAAGCGTGCCTCTTCTTAAAGAACTTTTTCAAGGATTATAGTTCAGGGAACGGTGTTTTTTTTTGTCTTGCGAGATGATTTATTGTTTCACAAATAAACTATATTTGTGGAGGTAATACCTTTCAGTTTGAATTATCTAAGAGTTATAGAGGTAAAATTTTGTAATTAATTCATGATTCTATTTTGGAAACCATTTGGAATGCGGAAAACTGAAGAAAATGAGAGTTATGCGTCTGAAAATGAGAGATTTATATTGTCAGGGGGAAAAACTTAAGCCCTTCATATTCACATGTCTTTATCAAAACCTACTGGTAATACAAATGAATGAAAATTTGTTGATGAAAATCGAAATTTTAAACAAAACTGAATAGTGGGGTTTTTCTTTTTCTCCTGTGAAAAATGTTGTAGAATAATCTGTTTGGTATAGGGCAGCGGTTTTAAACTGTAACCCACGGACCTCTGGACCCCGCCCACAGAGCGCCTTTCTAGGGAGTCATCCACCTAGGGGGACAATAAAATTTTTCCGTTTTTCATTAAATGTTTTTTTCATTTGCTTATTGTTATGTGTTTACTCATCATTAGAAAGGCCAATAAGATCAGTTAAATCTAAATTTTCCCTTTTCAAGTGTTGGACAATTTAAAGTTAAGTTGGAAACGTATAAAAAAAAGTATATTTCTTCCTGAAAATAACAATACGTAGTTATTTAATGTATTTGAATTTTTCTAAAAAGGGCAGAGTTGTCTGACCGGCCATCACGAAACATATCATAGTGTTTATTATTACTGTTAAGTTGTAGAATGCAACCGGTCAAAGTAGAAATTAAAGTTTCGTTTTTTCGATGACACGCATCTACAGTTAACTAATTTCTTATTTAAAAAAATAGAAACAGTGCGAAAATTTAAATTGCCTTTTCATACTTCGAGCATAATGAAATTCGTATATTTTCGAAAGTTTATTTATTCTGATTTTTACGTGCATATTAATTGAATTTATGACTCACAAAAAAGAAAATTAGAAATAAAAAGATTAATTTGTATAAAAGATAGAGGAGGAGGAATTTTTAAATTTATTATTTAACAATAGAAATTTTAAATATATGCTTATCAAGTTCAGGTATAATGAAATGAGTCTTTTTGTTAATTGGTATATAAAAATATAATGATTTAATAAATGCGAAATCATATTCTTTTCAGAGGTCATTAGTGATCCCAAGGTAAAATCCTTGATAAATCATTACACAAAATATGAATTTTCTGAAATTATTTTTTCGAATTGCTGTCCTTGTGTTCCTAATATATGTTGCGGAATTTTACGAACCTCTCTTTTGCGATTTTTCTCTTGGAACCTAGAACAGAAAAATAATGAAAGATGAATCACTATTTACCGGATTTTCCACTTAAAGAACTTTCTTTCGAGATTTAGTGACTTTATTAAATAGAGGCATATGCAATTTTCTTTAATTAAATCTCTCCAGCAATGACTTTCAATGGTAAACAAAATAGCTGTCGGTTTATCGTTAGAGTTATCATCCAGATTTTTTCGTAAATGTTGCTTTCCATAATTCTGAAGAGTTTAGTTCAATAAGCTCCATTTCAAAACTATCTTAACTTAAAAATAAACTAATTTGTAGAGATGTAAAGAGCTACTATGAATTAATTGTACCGTGTGCTAAATTTGGCACGAGTGCTGTAGGTTGCCGACTTCTGCTTTACACGATAGGTCTGAAGTGACTGCAGGACGCTAAACTAACCATTCGACAGATGCAACAAAATGCGGTCGAGAGGAGAGTTAATGTCTCGAGAAGGAAATGTTATTTGTAATCATCCTCCTGTGGTGAAAAGGTCAACGATCACTATGGCAGCTAACTCGAATTAAAGTTGGAATTTCATTTTTGGGTAATTAACCTCTTCTGTTGTGTAATTATTTTAAGAAGTTACTCTATTATGCTATTGCTTCCCTGAGCTTTGAATTTACTTTTGTTATACCTTTCAAGCTCAGAGCCTGAGAACTAGTTACAGGAAAAGATCTCCTCAGTTCCCATTCCGCCAGATGCTCTTATAATATGATAAATATTTCTTCTTTCTTTCGTCAACATCTACTCCTTCAAAATTCATATAATTAACTTCAATTCATGTGTTTTTTCAAGGCGACGAGTAGTGCGCTAATCTTCCGTTTAAATATTAAAGATTTTTAACTTAAAATATGTCTTTGCCGAATGGATTACTCGTCGCTCTGCCGTTGTATGCGTTGTTTTTGGATAGCTCTGAATATTCTCCCATATCTGATTCTCCCGTATCAATAGTTCCAAAGTTTACAGTGCACATGGACCCCCTTTTAAACCAAAACTTGGTCATGTGAAATAACTCTGTTTCAATGTGTAATAGAAAAATTATAAATTTAACTTGGATGTCCTGAACAGTGGCGTAACGGAGAATATTAGGGCTCCCCTGCAATGTCAGCTTTTGGACCCCAAGCCCAAATACGTACTTGGCATCAGTCAGGCTTTGCCCCCCTACAATGCGGGGATGTACGTTACGCCTCTGGTCCTGAATGGTAAATGTTGACATAAAAATAAAGTATAAATAAATTATTGTGATATATATATTTGCAGTAGTATTCATTCAAATTATAACTTTTGTATTAAAATATAGAAACACATTTTTTTCCGATGAGATGGTTATCTTCGTTGCAAAACAAGGAATAATACTGCTTTCTGTTCAAAACAAAAAAAAATTGTATTCATTTAACATATCGATGTATCAGGATCATGGACAAAACAAAACTGCTGATTAGATATACGACTCTTTTATACCGCCATATTTTTGACAAATTATTGCATGTAGCGGCAAGATTCCGTTCCTATTTCAACCAGAACAGACGGCTGCACTCACAATGAGCCCGACTTCCACCATGCAATACTGTTACTTTATATACCTATCTAAAAAATTTCATTCAAAATTTTTAGTTTTTACCCTATTTTTTTAGCACGTAAAAATTATTTCTAATTTATTTTAACTTTCATAAAAATGGAAATGGATTATATAAGTATTTTACTTTATATTCAAACTTTCACAGACCTCGTAACGTTCTCCACGCATCCTCGAATTAATTTTAGTTTTCCACGGACACCGCTCAGAAATCACATGGCCCCAACATTGGAAAACTATAGCTCATATAACCCCACTTCATAATTACTGCTTTTTGCGGCATTCACCAATCACTGTAAGCGGGACCAAAGCTCTTATTCATTGACGACCCTCGCACGTAGCATTTCCAGTCGTTTGCACCTCGGACAGGGACGTCTTAATACATGGACCAACTGGGCCCGGGCTGAGGGCCTCACCCTCGGTGGAGGCCTCCCTTCGTCCTGGACTCTGTGTTAATAAGATCCCGATCCCGATAATCTTAATGGTCAAATACTATTCTCGTACATATTCTCTAAAATACAGGGAATTTCAAACTGCACGTTAACTGGCAAAAGTGTGATAAGACTGTACTATTATATGAAGACCGTTGTCCAAATCTAAGCCTAATCAATCATTCAACTCATTTAATCAAAATGCGGCCAACGGTCGAGCTTGTTTGTGCCCAGGTTTTTGCGATTGTGAGTCGTGCACATTTATTGGTTTCAAATAACCGTTTGAACGAGTATTTGACAATACATGCTATTATACTGTCTACTTTTAAAGATATCAGATAGGGCCTACTTTTGCATAGGGGCCCAGGGCCTCAGAAAATCTTAAGATTTCTCTTGGCCCAGGGCCTCAAAGAGTCTTAAGACGTCCCTGAACTCGGATCTTTGTAATTTTGATACAAATTTAATTTTAGCAATCGAAAATCTTATTAAATAATTGCTTTTTTAATACCTTAAGGCAGGGGTGGGCAGACTTTTCAATTGTACGGGCTACTTCTAATTTTTTCAAGGTGTTGCAGTCCACCTAGTGGCGTAGGTATAGTGAGCTAGCTAAAAGAAAGTATGCAATGCAGTCGGGCCTCCATTTTACAAATGTCTACTTTACGAATTTCTCTATTTAGCAAACTTTTTTTACGGAACCAAGCACATTTTACGATTTTCTTCGTAAAATAACCTCCAAATAACGAGAGAGAAGTGCATTTTCTATTCAACGAAATTTTCTTTTATGATTCGATTTTTTTTTTTTTTTTTTTTTTTTTTTTTTTTTTTTGCGTTATTTTCAAAATATTTACTCGAATCTTAGCCGCACTTTTACCTCAATGTTAATGCTACTGAAAATCGGTGGGGCTTAGAATCGAAGGGAAAAAAATTGTTGGATGCTGTATTTAGAGCAATTACAGATTCATACATGTATTCAAAAGTTTATAATACTGGTAAAATAACTAATTATTCATAACTTATTAGTTCTCATTTTAAATTGATTTCGATTTCATAAAATTGGATATCGATAAACCATTTTAGACTATTCTTCAATTTTCGCAAAATCTTGTTGAGAATTTGGGGCGCAGCTTAGAATCGATGGCGGCTTAGATGCGTTATTCTAGACCTTCGTTTAATGGATTTTAAAAAAGTGCATAAATGGGAAATTTTCATGATATTTAGTGTCACTTAGAATACATGTATAAAATTGTTTTCAGGACATTGTGACAAAAAAATTATTTAAATACAGTATTTTGGCAAAAAATGCACTTAGAATAACCTTTTTTCAAAACGTCCTTCTTTTATAAAAAATGCCCTATAATAATAGTATTTTGCTTATATAAAGTAAAGACTTCTCCAGAGTGTCTGAAGTAGGATTTTTGAAAAATTCACATTATTTTCAGAGTTACCGCCAATTGAAATAATTAACGGCGTTTTTTTCTTAAAATTTCTTTCCTCTGTTGTAGTAAACTCTATGGATAAATCCACTTCTAAGTTATATGTTTCAAAAATTCTAGTTCAGCCTCTGTAGAGAGAGGTCTGAGCTATATACAGGAAAAATATTATTTAATAGAAGCATTTTCCATAAAAGGATAATGTTTTGAAAATTGGTCTTTCTACGTTCATTTTTTGTTAAAATATTGTAAAATAATTTTTTTTATTATAATAATATTCTCAAAACAATTTTATATACGTTTTCTAATCTAAGTGACACTAAATATAATTGTTATCCATTTATACGCTTTTACAAAGTCACGGTTCCGAATGTTGTCGGATACCTTAAGTTTGATAAGAGAGTAAATTATAATTTAATAAGAACCCCCCGTTACAAAGACCGTTGTCTTGTGAATATCTATGGCTCGATACGAATCTGGATCAACCGAAGTAAATCAAATTATGAATAACCTGTATATACTGACCGTTTATTTTTTAAAAAAAGTCATTCGAAAATATTACTTTTTACGTAGTGGGGTTACTATATATGTTTGATATTTTTGCTCCATAAATAAGAAATTATTACAAACAAATATCACAATTATGATAAACTTTACAAAAATTTATTTTTAGTTATGAATTTAAAATACAGGGTCTAATCAAATTTGAATTACTATAACTTAATGCATCATGCTCATACTTATTTTTTTAAAATTTGAGAGCTTTGTATAAATTTGACAGATAAATTTTAAGGTGACACTTTTTTTAAAAAAAATAAACTATTAATTTTTTTTAAAATAACGTTTTTAATTAAAAGATTTATTGTGTTACAGAAGGTCCAATCACGCCAAATTATATTCATAGTAAAGTAATAATATTTAAAAATAATTTTTTCCTAAATTTTTAATTTTAGGTATGTGGGCCAGAAAATGCTAAATTAAGGTTATTTCTTTTCTATTTTCGCCAATCATTCGATTTAAATAGAGAGAGAATCCATTTCACATCCCTTTTAAATTCTCGTCTCTTATTTTAAGGAATCGTAAGCATATTTTTACAGCGCCATCTGTTGAATAAAACTTGAATTAATAATGATACTCGGGAAAATTAAGGATTCGAAGATAGTCACTCCTTCACCCGTAGAGCTTCGTAAATTATTTTCCTTTTGTTTAATTGTTCTGAATAAAACGCATAAAACTGAATTATATTTATTTAATTTCCATTTTCAATAAAAAGCTTATTCTTAATGATATGGAATATTTTGAAGTTTATAGTGGCGCAGCGTGCGCGAGTGCTACATAGTTTATAGTACAGAGCTCCCTTGTAAGTTCACGGATTAATATGAATGATGGTAGGACTTTTGTTTGAAAAATATTTTAATGATTTAAAATTGTACATAATATGCAGTTATTGAGTTTTGATAAATCGTTTGAAAAAGAACTGGTTTCATGAAACCAAGTTTTATTTCATGGTGCAGCTGTATTATACAGTTAACCAAAATTAAAATATACTTATATTAATCCATAGGTTCCCAAAGACGTTCTTACGGATCCCTGGGGGTCCGTGTAATAGCTTGGAGGGTTCATGGCAAATTAAAATTAATTTGGGGATACGTGGACAAGTTTAGGGGGTTCACGAAGTGTTTAATATAAATTAAAATATTTGGGACTCATTTCCTTTATGAAAGTTAAAATAAATTTGTCATGATTTTTACGAGTTAAAAAAATGTTAGAGTAAAAAGTATACAAAAAATACAAGTGATGACAAGCTGGTCGCTGGTGCAGTCTATGACAATGATACTCAACCTGTGGCCCATTGCACTTCAATTGTTGGAGAAAAATATATAAAAAAGTCAATCAAGCAATGAAATATATCAATTGTTTTTTTAATAGTAAAATGGAAGCAAGAGGCTTGGTCATAGATTGAAGAAATTTAACTCATTAAAAATTCATAAAAATAAATATTTTTGTGTGTGTATTCGCTAGAAAAGTTAATATAGTATTAAAATAAAAGCCAAAAATGAGTTTTAATATTTTGATCAATTTTTTTTTTTTTGTCAATGTTGCTTTGGTCTTATAGTCTGCTTTTTCCATATCCGCATGTTACGGCCCGTATGAAATAACTGTCATATGTATGGAGCCCGGCAGGAAAAAAGGTTGAGTACCCTTGGTTTATGAGGTTTAAATAGGAGCTAAATCCCACTGCTGCATGCAATAACTTGTCTAAAAATGGCACTATAAAAGAGTAGAAAAATGTGAAGAGAATTCTGCAAGTTTTCGTTAGTTTTAAATCGAAAGCAGTATAATTCTTCGTATTGTTACGATGATAAAGAATATTACGTAAATATTTTTGATTACAACTTATATTTTCTTGCTCATAAGTTTACTAACCAAATTTATACTTTTGTTTAAGTTCACTTATCATGCTGTGTAATACTTAGCAATTTTTCATTCTCGCTACCATTTTCAGGATATCAATGTTAAATTTGTAATTTTTCTATTATGTATTGAAATGCAGCTATTTTCACTTGAGGATTAATGACCAAATGTTTGGTATAAAAAAGGGGTCCATAGACACAATAAGTTTGGGAGTCATTGTCTTAACTGAAAAAAAAATCATCACTATAGCTTAAAATACTTATTACTTTTTTTAAGGTTAAAATTAGTAGTTTTTTTTATTTACAATACACATAACCTAAAAAACTCAGACATATAACTTGTAATCTAAGTTAAAAAGATGATCAAAATTTTTTACCTATTTTAAAACTTGTACAGAGCTCCATATATCAAACATATTTGCAAAATATTGCTACACTTGCATTTTATGTTACATATTTAAAAAAAAGCTGATAAATCTTTTAAACAATTTTCAGTTAATTAAAGGAGAAGAAAGATGATTTCTCCATGATTCATAAAAATGTTTTGATACCTTAGATCAGGGGTGTCCATTGCGCGGGCCGCATGTGGCCCGCCAGTACGTAAGTTGCGGCCCACCGACTCTTTTTAAAAAAATTTAAAAATATCAGGTTTTTAAAGTTTTTTTGATTTTGAAAATTTAATTTTATTTAATAGAAAATTATATATATATATATATATATATATATATATATATATATATATATAAATCCACAATGGGTTTGCCTGTTAACTGTTCTTGTTTTAAAATAAATCCTTTTTGATAATAGAAACGTCCTTTAGACTAAAATAGATTTATATTTTATCAAACAGTTGCGTTTGATTTTACTATAATAAATTACTTTTTTAATAAATTCCGAATTGCATTATGCATATCCTTTATAATGGATAGTACATGATTCTCTGTGTGCGCGACTTTCATTTCTCACCTCCTTTTCTGTTTGGAGTGCCCAAAAAGCAAGAGGCAGTCAGAGATATTTTTTAAAGTTTAAAAAAATTATTCAGGACGGTTAAGATAAAAGGCAATGTTATACCTAATCATTTGCGAATGACAGCACAATCAAATTTCAATAATGAGTAACGAAAGATCTATTCAAAAGGAACTCCGTAATTTTCAAGAAAATGGCAACTGTAATATTTTAAACATTATTTAATCATTGCATTATTATATTATATAAACATTATTATATTATCTATGTTTGTATACATGAAAAATAATGAAAACAATAATAATAATTCATTTTGTTTTAAATTTTCTCTTCAATAAATGTTTTTTTGTTTCCAAATCTGTTATAAATGTACATGTTTTTATGTGCGGCCCGCGAGATTATAATGTTCTTCCTAAGTGACCCGCAAGGTCATTTGGGTTGGACACCCCTACCTTAGATAACGGTTCTCAAGCCGAAGTCTCCCTTTATGTATCAGGGTGATACATAAAGGGAGCTGGGGGATACATATGCTGACCCCCAAGATTTAAAAAAACCCTTCCCGACTTAATATTCTTGATCAAAATAAAAGTTCTTGTAGAGTTTCTGTTTTTGTTTGATTTAGTAATCTAGTCTAGTATGGTACATCTTTCAATTTTTCCATGAGGCCTTTCAGAGTCTGTAAAAGAGAGAAATCTCAACGTTACATGAGAGATTTCGCGGAAGCCTTAAAGAAGCGCTGCAGAACCCCAGGGGTCCGCGGACCACAGTTTAAGAACCGTGCCTTAGATTGTGTAATAAAATTAGCTTATAAATACATGTAAACACATTTATTTCCTCCTATTGAATATTTTTTGATGTCTTTGTAAAAGTGGTCATCCAAAGACTGAAACAATTGATTCCATAGGAATAAAAGGTGATTATATTATTTCAAAGCGTGCGCGATTCAAAAGGAATTTCAAACAGGAGAAGTAGAGAAATAATTATGTCATAGTTAATTTGATGGAATTACCCTTTGAGTAAATTTCAAAGACAAAATATTAAAGAAGTAACACATAATAATGCTGATTCAATACTTAACCAATAAAAATAGCAAAAAATGCTGAATTGACCTATTGTTTATTAACGTCACACTAGCAGCAACACTAGGGCGTTATAAAAGCTGAGTAGTTGTCATACGTGTTAAATATTTGAAATTTAAATTATCTTCTAATTGTTTTTCAAATGTTTCCTTCTATATTCTAGTATTTCTGTGATTTGTTTGAGATCCAACATTAATTTTTTCTAAGAAAAATTATTAGTTTTCAGTTTTAACAATACTTAATTTTTATGGACGTTTGTTTGATTTTAAATGAGAATGAACAATACATTTTAAAGAAAATGAATTTACTTAATTTAGAAACGATGGCATTTCAGTAGCGCAAAATTGAATGTGGCGTTATGAAAACAGTACATGAAGTATCTCTTGCATTTTAATAAGTTCTAGTTTTAAGTAACTCACATAAAAAATTTAAAGGCATTTAAGTTAGATATATAATACTCATACATATACAGTAGAACCTGTTTTTGTACGATTTTTTTTCATGCGGTATATGAATTTCAACGGCTTTGACGCCACAGTAATGTTTTCTTTCAATGTACATATACACATCTAGATCCTCTGTTCATTGGTTATAAACAGTCTCAACAATGCACACTCAATTGCTTTCTCTCAACGCACTTGATTGAAGACAAAAATTTCAATGACAGTGAGATTATCAATAATTTGATAGATTACGAAGACGGACAAGAAGAACCAGATTCTTTGAGAGCGGATAAAATATATGCAGGGATCCAGCTTTCCAACAAATCGCAAAAACATTTTCTTAACATAGATACCAATTGCGAATGGAATTTGAAATTCCAAAAAGAGCTTCGATCATGCATATCTGGTTATCGTGACGTTCACAAGCAACTGACGTACTGACTGTCGTCACAAACACTTATCACTTACTTTATAGTGCCAAAAAATAAATAAATTGAAATGGTATCTTCCAGAGAGGAAAGCGATTTTAAACTACACTGCTCAAAACAATTAAAGGATATTGTAAGTTTTATATAAAATAAAGATGTAAGCGAAACTTTTTTTTGCCAAAAATGGAAGAAGAGAATCACAAATGCAAATTTTTCTGATTTTTAAACTATGGAGTATGCTAATTTTGAGTTGGACATCAAAAACGTCGCTTCAGCGGCAGCCAATGAAATTTGA